>OMLB01027386.1:0-19420 GCA_900302555.1 Myripristis jacobus | reverse complement strand
TATGTTTGGGGTCAATTTGACCCCTGCAGTTTAAACTTCCACAAAATTATTATAACTAAAATTGTTATCAAAGTTTATGTGTCAGGTACTTTATGTTTCTTTGTTGATTACCTAAATAGCCCTTTAAATAAAACATAAGTCCCCCCCACCCCCACTTATACATCCAGTATTCCTATTATGCGACAATGGAAAAATATGCAAATCACCATAAAATCTCACTGATTGATCTGAAATTGGAAAGAAATATTAATTTTTGGTGTTTTAATGGCTTTATATTATTTCTAAGTACAGATTTTTGATATTTATAGCCAATGCGTTACAAAGTGTGAACAGGACATTGAAAACATATCATCATGTCAATTTCATCTTTACTCGGTAGTGCCCATTACATTAGGAACACTCATTAAATATGAAGCAAAAAAAAATGATGTTAATCATTCATTTAGAGACGTTAAACATTGGCTGGGGTCAAATTGACCCCAAACATAATAGGAGGGTTAAAAAATGTGATATTATTTCAGTCTTCCCTAGCTGTTCTGTAGTGACAGTAGTGCTTAACATTTGGACACTCCAAATGCTAACTGTTAGCCTCCTGCGATTGAGGTGGACCAACTAACATTCTTAAAAATAAGAATGTTAGTTGCTCTTGTAATTCAAAGAAAGGGAACCTGTGTTTGCAGGGGCCTCAGTTCTGACATGCTCCCCATCCAAAGCGCTAAGGCAATTTGGGAAATTCCATTGTTCAGGGAACCTCCTTGCGGTGTACTTCCAGATCTCCTCTACTGGAGCTGGTGTGTAAATGTGATTAATGTGATAAACAGACTGATCCCAGGACAAGTATTGATCGTGAGCTTGGCTGTATGTTGTAGCGTTTTGAGGCTGTGCCCAGAATATCCGTGGATCCATTCAAAGGGCTGATCACCCAGTGTGCACTTGTCCGATGATTATGCAGTCCAATTAAACCCTTTTAGTGTGTGTGTGTGCCCATACCTTACTGCCAGCAGCTGTTCAGAATCAAATGGATCGCAGAAATTGGTGGCCTTCTTTTTAATGTGTGGTTCCAGTATTGCTAGCAGGGACCCCTGACATCCTGAGAGCCACCTGGGAGCAATCGGGATGATTCCGTAGCTCCTTGATCAGCGGGTGAAAATCTCCTTGGTCCCGACGCCCTCTCAGCATTGGATAGACCCAATATTTCCCTTTGCTTTTTCTGCTTTTAAAAAGTGAGAGGTCCACAAAATCATCCTCACTGCTTGATGGCTCCATTTTGTCTCCCTTTGTACTTAGAGGAAGATGTGATGCTGTCCTACATAATGGCAACTACTGTATACCACTAAGTGTAACTCAAGAGCAAGTGAGTCCAAAATGTAATGCTACGTTCTGCAACTATCTAAACTGTAATGGTAACAATTCTCAAAAGTATTTCAGTTATATAATAAAATGTGACGTCTGCTCACACACTGATTACAAACATGAAAGTAAAAATCATTTTAAGCCTAATGGACCTAATTTTTGGTTTAAATCATTTTCAACCTGAAAACATGAGCGATAAAGGAGTATTTTGGCGATTTCAAATAAGTTTTAGTGCTGTTTTAAGTTGCTTTAACAGACAGAAAAAAGAGAAATAACACCTAGAATATGACCTTGGACATTCTATCTTGATTTTTGATGTTTGCTTTGAGTGTTTTGTATGTGTGTGAGTGAGTGAGTGTGTGTGTGCGTGTGTTCATCCTCAACTGAATGTGTCACCCTCAGAGCATAACAAGCGGCACTGCTGTCACTTGTCACTTGAAAATCTCAGATCTCTCAGATCAACATGATTTCTTTATGTGCGTTTCTCTCTCTCTCTCATTCTCTCTCTGTATGTGTGTGTGTGTGTGTGTGTGTGTGTGTGTGTGTTTGTGTGTGTGTGTATGTGTGTGTGTGTGTATTCTCAGGGCTAGCTTTATTCTTATGCTCCAGTACATTTTGGTTACATCATCACACAAAATGAGCGAGGGGGACTAAAAGAGAGAGAGAATGAGGGGGCGAGAGAGTACACTTTTGATCATGGATGTGCCTCAGCTATATGTCCTGGATTTGAACCTTGTTGTACGTCTGCCGGGGGAGTAGAGGCATGTCACGCTGCGAATGGACTGAAGTCAGAAACCTTTTATCATTCTTTCATCATTTAAATCGAGGCCTTTTCACTCTCTTTATTCCAAGGTCTGACTATTAGCTATGAAGGACAGCTCAGTGTCATACATTTGCTTCTGAACCTCATTCTATCTCTCTTTTTTTCGTTTTGGTCTGTAGGAGTGCAGGTATGTCTGTGTGTATGTGTGCGTATGTGTAAAATCACCAGAATATACTCCATATTGAATACATGGAGACATTATTATGATTTCTAGTGTTTCAGCTTCCATTATATCACTATAATGTTCCTATGATAATCTAATAATATTCCTAAAGGGACCTGAGTGTGTGCGTTTCTGGTAACCTTTATGAAATTTTGTATTTTCCATGTCACCACAATTTTCCTGTAATATTCCTATGATATTAATATAGTGCACCCCTTAAATCTATTAGAGGATTCCTGTGGCTCTTATTTGGATGGAGCTTCTTGCATGCCACATTTAAAGGTGTGTTTGTGTGGGTGCGTTCATGAGTGTGCACACTTCCATAGTGATTCTGTAGCTGCTGTAGCTCTCTGGCGTCAAACTGTTGTTGACCTCACACTGTGTTAAGTATGGCATTTGGCCCAGCACTTATTTAGAGCACTTCTAATTTCTCACATGGTTTCAGATGGCTTAAAAGGTACAGAGGATCTGAGTCTTAACTCTTTGTTGTCCATGGTGTGATCTTATGGCTGTGAAAAACATTTTTCTTGTATCTGTCCCATGAGCTTTTATTATGTGTCTTCTCCTTGCACTATTGCATGATTGTTTTGTGGTCAGCACAGGAATACTGAAAGGTAACTTTGTTACCAGGATTTCTCTACCATACAATACATAGAGCTTTCAACCATCATTCTGGCTCACAAACCTATTTTTTTTAGGCATTTCTGCTTTATTTGACAGTAACAGTGGAGAGAGAAAGAGGGGATGACATGCAGCAAAGGACCTGAGGTGGGATTCGAATCCTGGACCCTGCGATCAGGACTAAGCCCTGGTACATGGTACGTGCTCTTAACTGGTGAGCCACCGGGGATCCTCATCACAAACCTAGTTTTGAACTGTTCTGAGCATTTTGACCAAAAATGAATTTGGTCCGGAACTGGAAAATTTGGTTCTTAAGCTAAAAAGTTGTTTCCCAGCTGGAACCAAAAACAGGAGAAGCTGAAGTGGGAACCATAGTGACAACAAGAGTGGGCATGTCTTACTCTATAAGAAAAGGTGGAGGAGATGGAAAAATTGAAGAGTGTGCAGTGGTCTACCAGTGGTCTATCTTAATTTCAGGAAAAGATGGAGAAAGATGGAGATGAGTCAGTGGAAAAGACACAGTGGTTCCACTCCAAAGTGGTGCAAATGCAGACCACTTCACTTATTAGCACCATGGCTCCAAAATTCCTGAATGAAACTCCTGGAAAACCTGGAAGAAAGTCTTCTAATATTGTGGAAAAATGGGTAGAGCTAACAAGACCCACCCACAGTACTATTATTGGTCTTTCAATCAGTATGTCTGTATTTAAAAACGTCCCAGTGATTTATGCAAGTCGTGATTGAATACTGCATTAAGAGCTCCATGTTTTGGAGACCACATGATTTTTTTGCCTTCACTCTTTCCTTGAGAAAAAAAACAACAATGCCAAAATGGAGGATAGTTTTGAAATGGATCATTGACTAAACCAAAACATAACAATAATAATAATAATGATGAGAAGTAGAAGGAGAAGGAGATGAAGAAGAAAAAGAAGTAGAAGAATTTTTGATAAAATAGTAAAAACACACTGGGACATTGGATTAAGAGGAGTGATGCCATACTTGCACTGACAAAACTGCTGGCAATCATCTGCTGACCTCTGACTCTGCTACAGTGGAGATCAGAGTCTGCTCTGCCACTGTTCACAATCTTAAAACAGCTTCCCATACCTACAGATATCACCTGGCAGATGTGCACATTCAGTGCTTACAGTATATTGAGCCTTTGGTATTTTAATTGGTAAATTGTGACCTTTTCTTTAAACATCATAAAACAGGCTAAACAAGTCGTTTGACATGGCCGTTTGCTTGCAGAGTCTTCATGCAGCCTCAAGATATGTGCACCAGTCTGTTGGTTCCATGGAGCACTGTGGCATAAGGTGTACTCCAAGTACTCGACTGTGTGGTTCCATGAAGAACTTTCAACTGCTGTTGGACTACTTTATATAGTAGATTGGTCCATGAATACAAACTTAATTTAAAAATTATAATAATAATTTTAAAAAAAAACTTTATTTTTTTTTTTTTTTTGTTAAAGGTCTTGGAATAACCATTTCTGGTTCTTCAGAGAAGTTTTTAAGGGTCTTTGAAGCACCTTTGGGAATTTGGGTTCATTCTAGGTTACAGTTGGACATTTATTTATTCATTTATTTATTTAATTATTTATTGTTTGTTTGTTTGTGTCACTTTTTCATGACATTTCTACAAAAGGTTACAGTGCACTGTGACCATAAAACTGACTTGACCTGGCTCACACACACGCACACACACACACACACACACACAGAGAGAGAGAGAGAGAGAGAGAGATTTGATTTTTAAAGGTCCTTTTCTTCCGCCTTTGCAAGAAAAACAGATCACTGTCACATCATCACATTGCATTAAAAAGGAAGAGCATTCCCAAAATACAATAAAACTGTCAGCCAAACACACAGCATGTTTCTTTGATTAAAAGTTTACAATCAGCTCCCCACTCCACCCCCACAGAGCGGTCCCTCCAGGACCGGCACCAGCACACACACTGCTGACACTGAGCCTGGTTCCAACGCATCAGCCATATGGCCAACTTGGCAGACCCAGATAAAAAGTTCACCAATGTGCATACAGCCTTCTTCTCAGCACAGTATTTCAGGCCAAAAATAAACAATCCAAAAGAGAAATTCTCACCGAGACCCTGAAACAAACTTTTTAAAAGCTCAAACAGCGCTAGCAGGTGAGGATACTGAACAAGTAAATGTACCGTGGTCTCACTCTGAGAACAGAAAATGAACTCCTCTTTCTGCTCAGGATCCAGGTGTGCCCTGTGTCTGTTTGTGGCTATTGGCCCATGTACTATCCTCCACTGGAGGTCTGCTGTTTGTTTTTCAATGGGCAGCTTGTACAAGGACAGTGAGCTGCCTTTTGGGGAAACGTCTAGACTCCTTCATCCCTGCTACAGAGTGCAGGTTCAGATGTTTAACGCAAACCTGGTAGACTGCTTTTGGTCTGAATTGTGAAAGAGCAACTAAGTACTCTCACTCTTCACTCTACTGATCACACAGCATATGGTTCTCTGCAAATGCTCTCAGGGACTGCGGCAGGGCGGTATAAACTGCGTCACAAACCACCACTCTGTTGATCAGCTTGATAGAGGTGATGTTACTTCTCTCTCTCAGGGCCTTTACTGATGCTATTGTTATCTTCATCATATGGCCCAGCTTGGTACAGCTAGCTTCTCTTAGGATGGTTTGCAGGCTGGCTGACTTAAGTGTTTGAGTCTTCATAAAGCTCTTAAAAAAACAAAGGTTCCTCAAACAACCACATGCCTGGAGTCAACAATTACAGCATGTACAATCTTGTACATCTGCCATGAATGCAGTACAGAGCTGTAAAAATTGCTCAGTCCAGTTAAGTCCAAATCCTCAGGTTCCCATCCTGATGCCATCAGGATGGGAACCAAGAGGAGTTAACAGCCACTGTTAACTCCTCCAGAGTCAGCTCATGGTCCTGAGTAGCTTTCTCCTCCGGGCTGAGCTGTGGAAGCCCCACCAGGAGCTCCTCGCAACACTCCACGCACTTCTGCTCCAAAGAGGTCAGTATAGAAAGCCACCTAATGACTCCTCATTTCATTCAGACTGGTGGTAACTCTGCCTCCTGGAAGCTTGAGGCACGTCATCTGCTTCCTCGGTCTTACTGATCTCTCCAGATTATAATAGAAGGAGATTGAAGCAGCCATGTGAGCCCTGACAAGAGCTCCCATCACTCTCTCCTGCAGGAAGGAGCTCAGCTCCAACCTTTTCTCCTGCAGTAGATGACCTGTAGTATGATTTAAATAACAGTGTAACTCCTGTTAAATTTTTCTAATGTCAGCTTCAAGTCCCTGAACTGCTACCTTGATCTTAGCAGTGGAATGGGAGTTGTACTGCTGACAAAAAACACAAATTGTGCCATACCTACCTTTTTTTTTTTTTTTTGTTAAAACACCAGTAGGACTTAGCCCTTTCACCTAGCGAAATGATCAAGTCTACGCTGACAATGAGATGGTCAGGGAAACCAACTGGACTTATGCTTATTTTGTACTATGCCTAGCTTGACAGATGTTGGCATCTCCGAAAACATTGGACCAAAAGTGTTATTTAGATAAACTGATCACATATTGGTAATCTACATGGCTACCTTGTCACCCAAATTATTTATTATTAAATATTAGATATTAAATTTATTAAATATTTTTTAAAGTGACATATTTACACTGTTAGCATGAAAAGTGTAGCAGCTCTTAGAGTCTGGTTTACAGTTTGCTAAGTAAGCAGTATGTCATCCATACTTTTTGAGTGTGTGGTAGGCAGTATGTTAATGGGAGATTTCACTGCCAGAGGGAGAGAGAGAGATAGTGAGGGCTGACATGTAACATAAGTAAATTCAGTGATAGGAACTTGTGCTTCCTGCATTGCCAAGTGCTTCAGAATCAAGATCTTTACATTACCTCTAATTCCAGCTGGTGACAGCACTTAACTTTTGGCACAGATCCTTATCATCTTAACACTCCACAAATGATCTACAGCAACCTCTCAGCATGTAAAGTGTGTGTGGCACTGTGAAGCTAAGCCTACCTGAATAGCTGATTGTACACAGGCTGTAAAATGGAATCACTCTTATCACAGATCACGAATGTCAAGTTGTAGTTGTAACTCACTGGAGATCAACCGTAAACTAATGTGTCAGCTACTTGTTTGCTGGTACCCCCTGTACTGTAAGGACGACATCACAGTTATTCTGGTTTGGGAAAAAACCCCAAATGTTTTGGTTCATTTTACAACCATTAGGTGGCGTTTTCTGCTGCTTTGCTTTCTGGGCCACATGGCTTGCTGTCTGAATCCTGTAGGCGGCCTTCTTGTTTTTCCTGAACTGTGATAGAACGTGCATGGTGAGCAGCTACATTATCCACATCCATCCTCTCTCTGGAATCATTAATAGAAGCATCGTCTGTAAGTAATGGTTTTATAAGATAGATTTTATGAGCTTATATTTGGGTTGATGTGTGTATTTTTTGAGGATTGATCATTTTTGCCATGTTTTTTGTGTTAATCACACTATTTTGTAGACTGCTTGGTTAAGCTAGTTCTATTAAGCTCATGTAGCTATATTTACTAGCCATGTGTATCAGTGATGCTGTATACAGAACATATTACGTGTTTGAAATGTTATATTAGTGAGGTTTTTACACAGATTGTGTATTTTATTTTCTTTCTCCGTTGCAGTTTTACTCTATTCTCATGCTGTCGATGAAGACGGTGGTGCGCAATAAATCCATCATAAAATTGACAACAGCGTGTGGAAAGAGTTATCTGTCTGTCTAGTTACGGATTGGGACTCTTTGACGAGGGCAGAATAACAGTGCTACAGCCTGATGGAACAAAGTAAAAATCAGTTGGTGAAAGACAACTGTCTTTGGGTAGCTGTACAATATGAATGGTATCTAAATTGGGATAACATTGTGATGATACAATAACTAGTCTTTTAACTGACCTTCTGTGGACATTTACCACAAGATTACTTTCTAACATTACAATGATCAGGTCAAGAACAACAATAGTGACCAACAGCTTCTGGCAGCCAGTATTTGTAAGAAACTCAACATCAGGGGTTATGGCACAGCAGTAACACAGGGTTCCTTTAATTAGTGAAGCTACAGTACTTGGTAACACGTCATACCCACTTATCTAAGACATCATCACAGCATGTCTGGGACTCTTGGTGAGGCCTCTGAGCAGCAATGCAGCAGCAGTAATAATAGCAGCAATAATGATTTAAAAGCACTTCGGGGAATGCATCACTGGAATTGTTAAGAACATTTAAAGAGTGAATCAAAACTAGCAGAAAAGTTGTGCACTGCCCTCTAGGGCAGTGGTTCTCAGCTGCTCAAGCCTCAGGCCTTCGTCTAAGCCTTAGTCATTAAGTCATGGTCGGTGTTTTCAGACACTGTTAATGCTCTGAAAGCTAAATCAAATCCCCTGTATTTCCTTCAAAAATATTTGAAAATTGTTACACTGGCCAGTGAGGATGCAGATAAAGTCAGAAACCAAAGACTCTTGTTTAAACAACAAACATACTCTAGCATTCAAATGCTGCATTTTTTCATGGCCAATTTAATTGGCATTTTTTTTCTTTCTTTCTTTAGATTATTTGCATATTTTTCTGAACTGGGAATTTTGTCCTGTGAGTCCTTTTAATTAATATTCTTTTATTTTTGTATTTATTTATTTATTTTTTACAAATATTTTTTTTTATACTGGACTGTGACTAGACTGTGAATTGGAAGATCTTTTTCTTTCTTTCTTTCTTTCTTTCTTTCTTTCTTTCTTTCTTTCTTTCTTTCTTTCTTTCTTTCTTTCTTTTTCAAAGTGAACCCACACACGACCCAACAGGTGAGAACCACTGTCTGCTGCTGCTACTTTGCTGTTGACGGCTGGAGTAAATACCTGCTGCCACATCACTGATGTGCAATACTCCTTAAAGTTTCAACCCCTAGAGCACAGTGCAGCAAGTGTATTCTGCCTTATATAATATAATGTTGAGTTACTCTTTATATGATTATGTCAACATAATACTTTGAACATTTCCCAAATTTTCAAGAACAGGTTTTTGTAAGATTAATTAGGCTTGAGTGCCTGCATTTTTGTTCTCCTTTCTGTTCCCATGTCAAGATGTGCCCTCTTTGGACATGGTGTAGTATGTCATGGAGAATCAGAAAAACAAAATCAATACATAAATAAAGCGCATATAGATATTCACATTTACATATATACATATACATCTCTATATATACATCCATAAAATCTGTACACAGTGTAGCAATACAATCTACACTGTGGCTATGTTAGCAATTTCACTTTATCCGCTGCTAGAGTAAGAGTTACCTCAGCCTCCGCTCCCCATACTCCTCCTATTGATAAACATGTTCTGCTCTGCAGTAAATGGGACATATTACAGAAATTATATACATCTGACCTAAAATTGGGATGTTGCAGTGGACATCTAACTTAATTTTTTAACTTACTGTCAGCTTACATCTACAATCAGTGGACGTATTTCTTAAACTAAAGCTGCATAATAAGTTGGCTATTCCATTCCCTGGTGGTTTTCCTTTGCAGAGCTTGTCATTCATTTTTGATAGAAGACTACCTTGTAGTGTATAAGGCCTACTTATTGCCTGCTATAGCTTTCTTAATGGAAAACAAATGAATTTTTATCTTTTTTTCCCTTTTAAAAACCTGAGTTTGCACCCAAACACTACGGTCTGCCTTCTTTTTATTGTTTTGTTCCACCATAGATACTCAAAGTAAGTGCCTGATGTGTATGTGAATTTCACATATTCTACTGTTACACTCATTGTAAGTCAATTGAGTAACTAAAAATGTCACAGCTGTCTAAACGGGGTGTAACAAAAATGAATCTGACCTGATCTGAGGGGAAAGAGACAGTTGAGCAAAAATACAAGGTTATCATCTGGTCCCAGAACATTGCCCTCACATCGGTATTGCCCTTTGCTGAGATTGTCTTAGCAGTGAACCGACACGGATGCTGCAGGCCTGAAGGTTTTCAGGGTGTGGAGAAATGTCAGGGTGTTTTTTCATCACTTTGCACTCCAGATATCCCTCTCAACACTTAACTATATTTACTCCGGTGGTGGAGTAAATGCAAAGGTGTGTTATCTATGAGCCCCAGTCGGTGATCAGTAAGGCCAGTGAGCACTAATGTCAACAAGAATCAATTATATATTCATAAAGGCATTAATAATCATGATTGTGACACCAAAATCATCCACAAGCCACTTTAAACTGCCTTACTCATGGTGATATGTTACCTCTTCACTAGAAGTTTCTGTTAGAGCCTTGCTCATGCCTCTCCACTGTGAAAAATCAACTTTATTTTACATCAATAACAGGCCGCCATTGATCAAGGGGATAGAGGAGGTGTATTAGAGACTTGTGTAGGAGGAAAATAAAGGGTCTGTTACTTAAAGACTTGCCAACAGAAGTCAATAAGTGTCATTAATTATTTATTGCCCCTTTAAAAGATCCATGAATTTACATCAATGTCAGTCTTAAAGGACCATAACAGTGACTCTTCATGTTTGTAATATCTGCAAAATATACAACATTTTTCTGCTAATCATTTCCCAAAGCAAGCAGTCGTATTTTAGAACTCTGATATCATTTTCCTCCCTTTTCTCCAGCAATTGGTTTCCATTCATTCCACTACGATATGAAAATGAACTTTCAGAGACTTCAGACTTTCTTCACACCAGTATCGTATTGCTGTATTAAAGTCATCCACATTAGTGTCCCTAAAAGCAGCAGCACTGTTGTGTTTTGATGTCTTGAAACTGGGTGGAGTGAAACTGGCTCTCTGCCAGATAACAGTTCCCAGGGAAATATTTGCTTGAAATAGTGAAATATCAGTTGTGTACTTTATGATTGGTGATGACTTTCTTAGCCGCAGAAGCAGAACATTATAAGATCGCTGTTTCAACAAAATTTCAAATTTGAAAATGGAAGGATTTTGATTATTGTGAAATCTTTAGTATGCCAGCATGATTTGTTCCAGACATTCAAAATCAGTGGTATGGCCCTTTAACTAGAGATAAACACTATTCTGCATGTCAGAAGTTACCGCTGGTTTGCCCTGTGCTACATACACCCTTGCTTTGAACTTTCCCAGAGATAAGCAGTAATGCCATGTGCATGTGCAATGTGTGTGTGTGTGTGTATGTGTGTGTGTGTGTATCCATCTGACCATGTGAATGACTGCATCCACATGGTCATGCATCACAACTTGCTTGTATCAGTGTGTGTTAGTCACATTTGTCATGCAGTGCATGTGTGTGTGTGCAGATGGTATGTGTGTCTTCATATCTTGTGTGTGCTTCTGTACCTGCACCTCTGGTTGTTGGTGCATGCAAATCGTGTGTGCATGTGTTTGGTAAGTAGCAGAGAAGCTGATGTGTGGTAAGCAGGTCTAAGCTGGAGTCTGACCTACATAGAGTAGTGCTGGACAGGATTGTTCATGTGTGTCTGTGTGTGTAGGTGTGTGTGTGTTTGTGGTCGTGGTAATTGGAAAAGTAGTTGAAGTGTGGTAAGCAGGGTTGAGCTCATATCTGACCTCGGAGCTGAGATGGCCACCAAAATACATATTATATGTAATCCAATAGGTGTATATAAGCACAATATATGGGGTAAATATGCATCAATATTATAAATGAGTTCTTTCATACAGTACTGTATATTTCAAATACACAAAGAAAAACACAGTAGCTGTAGGGGAATGGATTTATCTTATCTGAGGATCTGTTAAGCGAGAGTAGATTTTACACTTGACAATAGAACTAAAGTCCATGTTGACTTCACATCTGTATAAAATTTAGATGGGAACCCACATGATATTTGATTCCAGTGAAAATATTAAGCATGAAATATGAAGTTGTTTTTAATTTTTGGGGAGCAGGATATTGGCCCTTGATGTGTATGTTAATCATTAAAATCCAAGAAACCTAATAAACCAGGTGTCACAGTGTGTCTGTGGTAGTCAGTCATGGATTTATGGTGATATTACCTTATTCTATGATATTTTCTGACAACTTGTGGTATTGCAGTATTTTCAGTGGATAATAAATACAGTAATTTGTGTATTTACTGTGATATTTATATAGCATACCTTGAGTTCCTCATAAGGATATAGAGTTTATCCTGAGAAGTCGTACCTGTATCTTTGAGATTTGAGTTGATGTTCCACTGTTTGGGTTCTCTCACTCTCTCTAAGAGCTCTGAGCACAAAGAGCTACAACCATACTGTCTTTGTTCTTCCTCCTCCACTACTACTATTATTTCTTTCTTTTCTTCTTTTTGCTGCTTTGCTATGCTCAAAATGTTTAAAATTTAAACATTAAACATTAAGAACTGAACAAAAGTTGTAATTTCAACTAAACTTTGTACACTTTGACACTTCTCAAATACACTCTCATGACCAGTCCCATTTAATTGTGTTTCTGTTTAGAAATTTATTAAATAACGTTATGTCAAAACCACCAACCTACCAGATAAGGCTACTTCCAAAACCGAAACCCATTTATTTATTTACTTACTTACTGCTTAATTACTTACTACTTACTTACTTATTTTTGAATAAAAATGCAAAAGAGCCACATGGCTATTTTCTGAATTCTTTTACTCAGTCTCTTAATGTAAACAAGCTCCTCTGCCACCGGGTGACAGTGAATGCTACAGTAGCTGCCTTGGAAAGGGAAACAATTCAATTTCTCATTGACACCAAACTTGGTACACTAACTTTTCTTGATTTGGCACAAAACAGGCAAGTGGGGGCGCTACATCACAGATGGACTTCTTCAGCACTTGGACCCCCTAGGCAGTGATAGCAGCCATATTTATCATTGTTAATCTGTCCTTTTACAGTCCCCTATTTACCCATAAATGTATGGTGAATTATAGTGCATTATTGGGTAATTCCCACAGTATGTAAGTTGGCAAATACAGAGAAATTACAGCTGAAATACTAAGAAAAACCTCCACTTACCCATCAACTCAACTAAGTAATCTACCATGTAGCTTTGACCGATTTAGGTTGGTAATAACTCAGATATAATTCTGTACTTCCAAGGAAAGTAATGAGTGATTATTAGAAACACCTCCTCTATTACCACAATTCAAGTTACAGTTGTAGTGATCCATGGTTGATGTTGGAAACAGTCCAAGTTTAAATATGTACTATCTAGAAATTAAATTGAAATGTTCCAATAAATTACCTTTACTTGAATAGTTACTGTTCATGGCTACACCAGTTTATAAAGGGTGTATTAGATTTACCTTAGAAACTATGGAAATGTTTTTATTTGAGTTGAAAACTAACATCAGTACTTACCTGGTAACAACCCCTGCAGGAACAGTTTTCCTCCAGTGTCATGGTACATCTTCTTCAGTACTGAGTGCAGTCTTGCAGATGTATTTACAATTTACTCAGTTAAGTAAGTGGAAACTGTAATAGACTATACCATTGTTCATGCAGTTAATAAGAAATTGTAGGCTTATATATGTCCCACATTACTAATAAAACATGACAATAGACTCTTCGTATATAATAGTGTATTCCCTTTTCCATGTTATCAACTCAGACTTGTACCATACACGTTCTGCAGTGTTCCAAGTAAACACAGACAATCGACTCATTGAGCTGAAACTGTACTGTAAAAGGAAGCCTTGTTTGTTACCATGGTATTACCATATCATTTATCACTGTTTGTTTGCACACCTCTTGTTATTTACTTTATGTCTCTGCCTGTGTGACTTTGACACTCTCTCTCCATCTCTCTCTCTCTCTCTTGCTGACAGTTTGTTAGAAGAAATAGTTCAAGCCAGGCCAAGCTTTTGACCATGGCTCTGTGTGTGTATGTGTGTGTGTGTGTGTGTGTGTGTGTGTGTGTGTGTGTGTGCATATGTGCATGTGTGTATGTGTCTGTAAGCAGAGAGAACAGCTCCTTTCATCTTTAAATAGGCGAGTCAATTTTCGGGTCCCTTCTTGTGTCTTGGTTACAAGTTGCGTTTGTCTGTGTCTGTCTTTGTAACTTTTGTCTCTGTCTTTCCTTTCTCTCTCTTTAACTATCTCTCACCACCTCCTTTCTCATCCCTTGTTATATTTATATCACTCCATTCTTGCTGTAATTTTCTCTTTTCCCCACCTCTCGCTCTCCCTGTCCTCTCTTTCTGTCTGTAGCTCCTCATTACCCCAGCCACGCTCTCTCTTGTCTTTCATTTCTGTCTGTATCTCTCACTCGTCTCTCTTTGTAACTTCCTCTTTTCCCTGCATTTTCTTATCTTCACCATCCATCCTCCCTCCGTTCCCTCTCTGAAACTTTACTGTTGTTTTTCTTTGCTCTCATTTGCACTGTTGTGCTCTTGTTGTCAGTTTAACACCGTGCAGCTGCGGTGTGGCCAGATGATTTGCATGTTAACAGGGACACTTACGCTATGGACACACACACGCACGGTGTTTTCTGCAAGTGCCACGTGCCCAGCAAATAGGTTATCACTGATCACTGAGGGGATCAGTTTCCTCTCATTTGTTGGTACATTGGTTCATTCATCTGTCACACACCATATCCCAGACACTGCTGATTGGATTTTTCCAAAGCCTGGGGGGAATGATGCGTCCCTCCGCTGTGTTCCAGTATTATTTCTATGTGTCACGCTCCAGGAGCCAAACTGGCCTTTGAAATGGTGTCTGAATGTTAACAAGGTTGTATCTTATTCTGAACGTCGAAGCACGAAATAACACCCAAGTTATCTCAGTTATCTGTGATAACTGGTCTTATTCATTAAATCGGTTGCTGTTTTTATTCAGAGTTGTCATAGTTTTGCTGTGCTATATCTGTGTGTTTCAGACTAACCAGAGCTCAAGCAACAAACAAAGAACCAAAATTCAACATAAAATAACTGTGGCCCAAAGTGGAATCTGTGGAGTGTGGGTGCTTTTTCCTACCTGAGGTAATACGTTAATAATTTATATACCCAAATATCAATATATCTTAATGAAACATTGTATTTATCTTCTCAAATAGTTGTACTTGAACTTGTAAACTCTGTCCGTTGAAAAATAAAATCACAAAAATGGCTGGAAGTTGTGTGAATGATTTGGCCAGTATTGGATTAGACCTGGCTACTGTTCCACTACTTCAAACTGGGCTTTAGAATCCAGAGAGACATGCTGATGTTACAGCAAATAACAACTTACCCTCATCCAGTGAGACTGCTTGATCAGAAGCATCTGTTGTATTATTTCAATTCTTTGATTCCAGCCGAAATTGTTTGGTTTGGTTTACCCAAAGTGCAGTATCTGTGATAATGCAAACTGGGATTTTTTTTCGTTGGGTGATGTGGCTAAATCATCATTGTGTAAACACATCTGGCAGATGAATTTAAAGCTCTGCTCTACAGCTTCATACTGAACTGGTTTGTTTAGACGTTTGATATCATGCTGGAACCAAACTTTTCTGTATCTGTATACGAGAAGAAGCTGAGGAACCTGGGCAGGGTGTTTGCAGCCACTTTACACACATAACAGAGCCAGGCCTGTCCACACAGACAGTCTGTTTGACTGGCAATCTCCCACGCAGGCCAGCAGAGACACACACACACACACACACACACATGCAGGCAAACACAAGCAGGCCACCATGGTTGCATGATCGGCAGGTTCAAGATGACGGTCCCTTCAACATCAGGCCACCCTTTACTGGCCTGACTTTTGAGAAGCAATAAAGATGAAGACTCTTAGCTCATCATGCACTTTCTTGAGTACATAGTCGACGCTTCCAAAAGTGCAATATTCCAGGATTAAGGAGGGGAAGGGAGAGAGTTGCTTCAAGCATGCCATGTTAAATGACAGAAGGCTCTCAGAGGAGACGGGCGGGTGGTGGTGGTCGGTGTACAATGAAGAGAAGGAATATTGTGCCTACTTTGTAGAATACATAATTAATTTGACAAATTAAACAAGAGGAGAAGTTTTAATCAAGCAGCTTTCACTAATCTCAAAATAAGTGCTATTTAATAGCTGCACATCAAACAACAGGAGACATTTCTCCGTGGCAACTCAGTAAACCTACAATGCTTTCCTGTCAGCTTCCACGTTTGGTCAGACAGACGCGACCAAACACTGAAATAAGAAAATAACGCCTTGTTCATGTGGTTTTGGGTTTATGTTCCCGTTTCCCAGCAGAACAAGACGTAAAATGTGTCTCATCCTCTATCCTCCCATCTTTGACTCCTTGCTGACATGGCATCAGCTCTTCATATCTTTGTGTTTCTATCCTGTAGTGAGGCTGTCTTTGGCATAATTTAGATGTATCACACATTGATCTTAATTGAGTGCACCACTTCTTTGAGGATAAAACATGAGCTTTAGAATAATTTCTGTCACAGAGGCAAAGGGAGTCATGCGCTGAAGGATCCTTGGTGCCACACTTCAAATATCACTTCAATATGGCACATGTGAGGACAATCCAGTTCACAGGACACAATTTGCTTGCTTCCTGTCCTCCTCACATCTTTTCCCCTGTGACCTTTCATCAGGCAGTTAAGGAGGAGACATGAGGTGAGTATATCTCTTTATGTAATGGAATGCACCCTGAAACCCTTTGACCTTTGACCTCCGTGAGGAGGGAGGAGAGGGGAGGGAGGAGAGAGGAGGGCGGATATCCTCACAGGGATCAATAACATATCACCCTCCTTAAAGCTGCTGTGTTCAAGTTTCTTTCAAAACAATTTTATCATAGATGGTTGAATTCTCATTCTGTACAAAGAGGTATTCATTAAAGTGATCTTTGGTGGAGTGTTGGGTTGTCTAGTTCCCTGGGTGTGATATGAGTCCACTTGGTGATGAAATCTCCTCATGAGTTGTTCTGTGCTCCCCTGAGCTGTTAATCTACAATACTGGATTTGTGTCTCTCCATTCACTTCCATAGAACAGCAAAACCTGTCACGAGGAAGGGAGGTGTAGGACCCAAAAGCAGGAGGCACGGAGCTCAGCAAACAAAAATATATTTTAACAGCCAGGAAACACAATACAGAACAGAACAGAACAGAACACAGAACAGAACAATGAACCGACAAAGAACAGAACTCAAAACAGGACTTAAATACACAAGAACTAAATGATCAAACAAGACACACCTGGGGAAGGGGCTGGAGCACAAGACAGGAGAACACAGAGGATAGGCTGAGGGAAACACTGGGAGGGATCAGAACAATCAGGGATAATTGACAGACACAGGACAGGTGTGGCACTGGGAGGAGCAAACAAGACACAGGTGAAATCACTGAAAGGAACTAGGCAAATGAAACACAGGAAAACAGATACGAGACCAACCAAAACACAAAACCATGACAGAACAAGAAATTAAACTGATACTTTCATGTTAAACCATGCGTCATTTGGCCAAATATGCCAAAAAGTCAGACATCAAAATACAGGCAGGTTGACTTGCAATTACAAAAAATAAATTAGAAAAAAAACAAAAAAAAACCACAATACATAACAGTAACTGCCTTAAAATGTCTCCTAAGGTTATATTCTTTCATTACAGCAAAGCACAGAGACAGGTTTATTCTTACTGCAAGCAAACAGATACTTGACCTCCCATCCGTCATGAAAACACCGCTGTCCACTTTCCATTTGACATTGCTTTTGGCTGGCTCGCAAATACGTGTCTTGATGCAAGTGATCCACTGAGCTACAGATGATGTTGATTGTGTAGGATATTGCAGTGCATGTTGGGGTTTGTTGTATCCATGTTGTGGCCAGTATGGAGCCAGGTGAGTATTCCACTGTCATGCCAAACACAGGCGTGCTAGTGCGTGCCAAGGCCAGATGTGTTTCATGCACTGCCACCATGCATTGTCTCTTCTGGTCTTTGATGGTGCCTTGCTGAGGCTGTCAGGGACAGTTACTCATGGGCCAGACGGGACTGACTGAGGTCTGAGGCAAAGTTAAGGATGCAGCCGATAAGTTCAGATGTCAGTGCAGCAGCTCACTTTTATAGCAGAAAAATAACAGAAAAGAAAAATGGAGAACAGCCGGCAGTCCTGGTCAGATGAGGACATTTGGGCTCTGCTCACTATCCAGACAGAGGATGTCCACTGTCAAATCAACAGTGTTTGCTGAAATAAGGACGTTATGTGATATATAGTGAGAGAGCTGGCAGTGGTGGGGATCCCATACACAACAGGACAAGTCCGCCAATAACTGAAAAACTGAGGTCTCAGTACAAGGCAGTTAAAGCACACAATGCACAAAGGGGTGTCCAAAGGAAAAAAAATTCTGCAGTAGTTGGTATGTGCTGGGTCTCCAGATTTTAACCACTTGCTTCCTATTTGTTGTGGCAGCAGCCCCACGAAACTGTGGGGCTGTTGCCACAACAGTGGAAATGTGAATACTTTGTGTTCTTGCGACTGGAGGCCAAAGGCCATTAGCACCCTGTGGCTCGAAGATCACCTTAGCTCGCAGTGGTACAACAGCGGAAAGATGGCTATAGACAATAAAGTCCTCTTACGGGCCTGATATAATTGTGCCACAGGCCAGATCAGGCTTGCAGGCCTTGAGTTTGGCATTATGTGGAATAGAGCAACCCATCATCCAAGCTGCTTGCACTTTAAACAAGCACATAGTCTTTGACGGCATGTGACAGAGAACAACTGTTCTTGGGGGGGGGCTGGACAGGCTTACGGGGATCTAATTTCATCCCACTTTGGAAAGTACACACAGTGGCTACTCCCCAGAGAGATGGTGAGGCTCCCTTGGGTTAGGTAGGTTATGTCTGTGTCTCTTACTTTGGTTTGCCGGCTGGGTGAGACGCAGTAATTACCTGTAAATCCGTGTCAATGCCAGATCAAGGCAAAAGTCTATTGTCAGGGATTACAGGGTCAATACACCACCCTTGGCAGTGTCAACCTGTCTCTGCGATAACATCACACCTCCATTCTCAACACTGTAGACTCTCCTCTACCTGGATGGCCAGTATGTGAGAAGAAACGGCTGCATCGATTCAAACAGCTTGAATCAGACCATAGCTAGGGGGGAATCACAGCTGAATCAAAGTGGAGCCGTCTGTATCAGAAAAGCCTGATATGATGCATGCATCTTGAAAGAGAACTGTTTAATCTAATACATGCTTAGTCATTTTGACTTCAACAATCTTCACCTGTTCAAAGTCAAACTATAAACTTACTTCAAGAATGACTTTCTTACCTCAAACTCAGTTATTTGGCTGTAGAATCAGAAGCTTTGATTACAAACAAATGACAATGTGCTCGTGAGATCAAGAGGGAAGTGAGTGTGTTACAGTGGTGATCACATGACTCTAGCTTATCTCTGACTCGTGTACAAGCAGCATGTTGCAAAAATCTCCAGTCTCCCCGACTACATGTACGTCCATATGCTTGTCTCTGTGCCAAGGCTGATATCACACAAATATA
>OMLB01027384.1:0-19314 GCA_900302555.1 Myripristis jacobus | reverse complement strand
CCCCAACACCAAACTCTCTAGCCTGGCAGGATGACAGGCTATCAAAACTCTGTCCAATAAACAAGCTGCTAGGGAGTCTACGCCACTTTTATGTACAAACCCTGGCTCACTTGCAATTGCAAAACATCAACAAAGCAAACTTTTCCACTTCAGTTCAGAGCAAAGAAAACAAACTTACCTTCCACAAAGCGAGTTTATCAGGAACTGTTGTAAACACGAGCGTATTACTGTGTCACCCCATGTTTGAAGCAAGGTGAGGAAAACACGAGAAAAGAAAAGACAGCACAGACTCTGAGACACTGGGGACAGTGAGGGAAAGGTGGGAAGAGGGGCAGCAGCCGTTCACATCGAGGCGGACACATCACACACGCGCGCACACACACACACGCACACACACACACCCATACACAGTCTTCCTCTTTCATTCGTTCAGACATACACACACACACAATCCTGAAACGGCTGATATAACTTATCTGCTCAAAAGGTTTGTGTTGTTGTGTATTTCTGTGTCTCCTGAGGGTTTTTTTTACTGATATGATATGTGTGCAGACACAGGCCAGGAAAAACTTAGCAGCCTTTCCAAGTGCCAATCTGGAAAAATCTAATTAAACCAGAGAGGGAAAAAAGGATTGTTTGCAAAAATGAATCAAATTGAAAAAAAAAACAGTGAAATATCCTTGTGAGCATTTATGGTTAACGC
Source organism: Myripristis jacobus (assembly GCA_900302555.1). Classification (NCBI taxonomy): domain Eukaryota; kingdom Metazoa; phylum Chordata; class Actinopteri; order Holocentriformes; family Holocentridae; genus Myripristis; species Myripristis jacobus. The sequence goes on along the minus strand of OMLB01027384.1, from coordinate 18,611 downwards.
ACATTAAAAGATTAAGATGATGTTGACTCCGGGCTAAGATATATGACCACTGATTAGTGTCAGTTTTGTCACTGAGTTTTGAGCTTTAACTACAAGCAAGTCATGTGTGCTCAGGACGCTGAGGCTGTAATTACAGACATTAGCCTGGTGTTAGTCAGATGGGCAAGGCTGAGCGATGGCAGCGTAGCATGTGTCTGACTGCATGTGAAGCTGTGATCTGGAAGTGACATGTTACCTGGCTATGACAAACAGCACACAACTGACACCCAAGTAAGCCAGCAGAATATACATCCAGATATCAGGCGAGAGGGGGTTGAGGAAGGAGAAGACCCCAGGGTTGGTCCCGTTGGGCTTGCGGTACAGTATACTTATCCCCAGCGTCATGAAGGGCTTGGAGAAGTCGATGACCCTCTCGCGCACATATGTGATGGCTAGGGGAGCCACTGCAAGATCAGCTCTCTGTCAACAGCAAACATAAAAGGGAAGAGGGATAGGCCATAAGTCAGGGGCAGAGGAAGCATTTAGAGGCAATCAAATTAAGAAAACAGGGTCTTTACACACCACAGAGTCTGTCCCAAGGCACTTAGCGAGAAATTTAAAGCCCCCTTTTTCTCTCTGCTCGTCAAGCACACTCTCCTTGATAAAACTCATAATTTCCCTCTGTGGAATCTTAACCAAAGCATTCATTTATTTTCTCTACCCACTTATTCCTTCTCAGGGTGGTGGGGGACCTATCTCAGCATCCATTGGAAGGAGAGCATAAAGACAGCCTGGACAAGTCTTCATTACAGACTGACAGACACCATGTCCATTTTTAATTAAACTTTGTGTATTTGTTTGAGGGAAAAAAAGACAATGCAAGAGAAACCAAAAATGCATACATCTTTGTGATATGAGCATGTGCAAAGACGCTGAGCAGTGACCACAAAAGTCTGTTGACATCCCAGAGGTAACTACAAGTGCCGATACAGTTAATGGAGGTCTTAACATCCAAAATGCAGGGAAAAAGAGGCAGAGTGATAAAAACAAGGTTCAGTGGTTCAGACTGTATGGACAGAGGAGGAGGCTGAGCTCCTCCTGGAAGTCACAAATGAATACAAGTTGTCGAAAACAACTGCACGGTCAAAGTGGCACCTGCGTGAAGTCAGCGTCCTGCTGGGAGCAAAGAGGCAAAGTGGCATCTGTGACATCAGCGTTATCAAACAGATTCGTTTTCACCATCCACACCACAAAATGAAAAGGCGGTTAAAAGTTGAGTTTTCAGTGCGCAAAATGCAATTTTCAGGTGGACAGAAGGTCAAAATGGAGAGAAAAAGTTACATTTTGAAAAAAATCATGTGGCCCAAGATTCTCATTCATATGTCTGGACAATTTAGGCATGGTGTGATGATGGTTTTTTTTTTTTTTTTTTTGGCCTTCTGTCTACATGCACAGTAGCGTTTCTGAACACTGAAAACAGCTCTTGGGAAGTGAAATATTTTCCCTTTTGTTATCAGGACAGTAAAGATGCCACAATTTGCTAACGCTGATGTCACTGCCATGACCTTGCTTCCATGCACATGCTCATGGCTCAGACGTTTACCTTACACACAAGACTTTTGAAGTACTGTTACTTTCAGCATTTTGCTTTCATTTGGAACTTCCTCGACTTGTTTTTCACAGTTTTGGACATTTAACCTTATTTGGATTTGCATTTGTGATTCAGCTATATCAATAAATCCAGTCATTCCTCAACTCTTTTGCATATGCATTGTAGACACTTCTGTGTTTTTGCATTCTCATGTGTACACATTTTCGAAAATTGTCCCGCTTAGATGGATCATCCGTTTGTCCATCTGTTCAACGCTTAACTCCAAGACAACATATCTTCAAATCTTTTGGTCAGATTGCCATTAAAATTGGTGAACACACTCATGCTCCTAAGAGGATTAACTATGTTCTTTCTGTTGTGACCATGAGCTTTCCTCTATACCAACCTCAGACCAAAAGGTCAAATTTGCACACAAGCTATCACTAAATTAAACTAAACCAGATATCACGGCAAATTGCCATGATATTTGTTGAGTACATTCATACTCCAGGAAGGAGAGCTATAGACGAAAGGAAGATTCCTCTTGAGTTTGATGACACCATATACCCTGACACACCAAGCTGATGGTCAGCTGTTGACCAGTGGTTTCCTGTCAGTGGGCGTCTGTGGCCCTAGGTTTTGCGATGTGTCCCAGTGTATCACTTGTTGGACCCCTGTCTGCTGCTTTTTGGACAATTGAGCAAGTTAAATTGTCAGTGGAGCTGATCGGGTGACAATACGCAACCCAACAGCTGACCTTTGCCATCGCTTATTTTTGACGTTAGTTTGGCGTGTCCAGGACTTCTGACCTTTCCTGAAGCACAATCAAATTTGATATCTCGAAATCTGTAGGGTCCATTGCCAGGGAATTTGGTAGGCCCATTCAAGCTACCCAAAGGATGAAACATGTCAACCTTCATCAACTACATCTGTGATTGTAAAAATGGAGAAGCAAAGTTGCTTTTTCAGAAATATACATATCAATTTAAATGTAGCTTACATCAAACCCAGCCAAACTTGCATACTGCCCCCTCCTTTTACTAATCTTTATGTACTCTGCCATTTTAAATATTCTATGTAATGACTCGTTTTAAATGTTTTTAAATCCACTATGTCCTGCTTGATATAAATTTGCGAACTGCAATGCAGTGATGGAGAAACTTCAAACATCAAACTTGGTCGCTTTCGCCACGCTTGGCTCGCATGAGTTTAATGGCTTGACTGATAAAAAAGTTGGCAGGGTAACATTCACGTTTGATGAACAAGCTGATTGGCTTCATTACGTCTGGCTAGTTTTTTTCCCTCAAGTTGTAAAAAGTTGTACTTTTTATTGCGCTGTTCTAGATATTCAAAGACACAAGGACAGATCAAACATAACACAACAGCAGAGAAGCCCAACAGAAAAATGGTAGAAACAATTCAGTTATTCAGTGATTATTATTATGGCATCATTACGCCTTGAACATGAATTAAAGTCTTGTTTATGTTAAACTCATACTTACAAATCATAGGGAGTGAATATTCAGTCTGCTCAGCCAATAATGTTACCGGGTTAAAACCATTTTGCCATTGACAGTTAATAAATTTCAAGCAGCATTGTGACTGTAAATGCTAAACAGCAACAATAAAGCTAGTTGATCATTTCTCAAAGATATATCCTTTTTGTCCCATGAGGGTTGCCATGTATCACTCTACAGTGACGTGAATGAGCTCAGAGCTCACATTGGTGATGCATGCAAAAGTTTTTCCACTATGAGGAGGATGGAAGTAGAGCATTCTGTTTCTCCCTGTTCTCTAACCAAACCTGTCTGAAGCACTATAACACAAGCCTACAGAGAGCCAATGCAAACTTGAGAAAAGGTCGCTTTTCAGCGGAATAAATCTCGATGTGTTTACTCCACTTTGAGCATTAGACAGGCTGAAGATAATTTCGGTAAATTCCTTGGACAGGATATTTCCAACTTGTTCCGCTCAATTCACCGTTTCCTCGTCAACAGAGCTTCTTCCCTGTGAGCCTACACTCCCAACTCTTCTGAGGGCTTGTCTGCCGCAATCACCATCTGTCTAAGTCAAGCCTGGACCCTGCGGAGGAAGCGGGGCAAACCCACACTCAGCACTGTCTCATAGGAGATTGGGCCCTTCGCCCATGAAAAGACCAGGTTATCTGTCACGACAGCCATCACTGCATGATCAAGAGCAGCCGACACTACAAGATGTGTCTTGCGGTGCTAAGGGACACTCGACTGCTCCCGGATAGTGCTTTTAATGGGGTCAGATATTGACTATTGACTGTGCAGTGCCTGCTTTATTTTGACCTATACAGTTTATCCTAACTGGGACCTAGTTTGTCAAGCTTAATGATCTACTCTGTGTGCAGATTGAGTGTGTGTGCGTGCGTGTGTGTGTATTTTAATAAGCTCTGTAGGGGAAACAACTCAAGACAAAATCTATGCTCTCATCGCATCGCTGTGCTCTCGAATGCAAGAGTGGGAGTTGCTCTCTTCCCTTCTTTTCCTCTTTCCTTGTCTTTCTTTCTTTCTCTCTTTCTTTCTTTCTCAGTATATGGTGCAGTGCCTCATCATCCATCATTTCCTAGCAAACTTTTGGACAATGAAAAGAAGTTGACATGACAGCTTATACCGCCCCTGAAAATGCATTCTGTGAAATCAGGATCGGAAATTTCGGTGCAAAGCAGTTTGCAAATCCATTCATGACCTGTTATTGTGTATGGCAGCATATTGCTGCTACATCCCAAAAAAAGATAAGGGGATTAGTATTACGTCATAGTGACAGTGTTTGCTTGTTGTAATGATGTTTTTAAGCTATATTAAAATAGTTTCATATTATAATGACAACTTTATTATTATTATTACAACTAACACTAGTTACATTTTTTGTTTGTTCCATTTTCACACCATGTGATAAAAGAAAAGCAGTTTTATTTGGTGTCTGTTCATCGGCTGTCAACTATAAGACCTAAGTGTGGCCAAGGGTCGCTGTCCACAGCCTCTGATTCAAGTGTTTGACCCTCCATTGATGCTAACTAGCTGACCAGCTTGACTTGAGCTTGTAAAGGTCACTGACTGCAGCCTGCGGCCTTCTTGCTCTGTGGTGCTGATACGCAGCTGCAGAGCAAATGAAAATCATTAGCTTTCTCTTACAATGAGTTCACAGTGAACTGAGTTGAAACTTGCAACTGCTTGCAAACAATGTGGTCTGCAATGTTCTAAAACCTGCCAGTTCACACCAATAACACTGAATGAGATGATGTTTCCACAGCGACGACTCTTCTCACTTCACTGTTTCCGTCACCTTTCTGTAGCTGGATAGTTTGTGGTACATGAGCGGGACCTCGGAGTATCATCTATGAGAAGAACCGTCTTGCTTCCTGCTGAATTATCTACTACAACAAATTTTGGTCTGTTTGACCTTCATCAGGTTTATCCCAGACATACCTGATAATATGCCTTACAATATGGTGAAGCTGTAGATTTTTAGCTACAAGATAAGCTGCTTAGAATAAACCTTTTCTGTGGCCGCAGTGCTGACTGCAGTGACAGGCACTAACACTACTGATCTATAAGTCGTGTTATCATGGAGAGAAGACCTATAGAGATGACCAGGCCCGAACGGGTGTGCTGATGACCCTGACATTGCACTATATTGAAAAAAAAAATGCATTGCTCAGTGCAGCTTTAAGGATTTCTTTTTTATGTAGAGAAAACACTGGAGATATCAATACTGTTAGAAAGTAGTATCAGGAATGTTTTGAACGTTTAGTACTGACTAAGGCTGAGCAATTTTATCGATTCTGCGATATATATCGATATTTTGTTTCCCCAGAAAGTATCGATTTTTTAGCCGCAAGTATCAATACATTAATCCCCCGTGTTCCATCTGGCACTCTGCTCTGGCACTCTGCTCGCCGCCCATTTCCCCCGTTCGCGTTGCAGGAAGAGCGATTAGCCAGCCGCTAGTGTCGATGTAGAGCATTTCTAGCAAGTTACCCATCTAGATACTCTCTTTACACAGACGCCGACATCTTTCTCTTCCTGTTTACGCAGTCAGAGCTAAGAGATTCAGGAGAGAGGCGGCGACTATAAATCCAGCACCTTCAATCCATGTCAGTGTGCTACAGCAGTGCGCTGACATAGATTGTGTAACAAAGCGAAGAGTTTCCAGTCTATTTTCACTGGCTAACAGCAGCACACTGGCTTAGCTTGTCTATTCAGAGAAGCGGTATCGCTTCGGCTTATTTTTCAATCTATGTTATCACATGCATACTACTGCTCATTCATTGGTAGCTGAATTGTTAGGTCTGTTTGATAAGTACATTTTTAAAATAATAATAATAATTTAACATATTGTTAAATTATTGGAGTTGCAGTTTTTGTTTCATGCTGTCCAGTATTTGCAAGCTGTAGACTCTCTGTCCAGTCAGAGCCATATATTGTGTAATTGATCGATGCTTTCAGTTTTCAGTTCACTTAATTCAATCCAAGTCAATGGAACACTCACAACATGTCACCAAAATCACCCTTTAAAATCTTTCAGAAAATGATGTAAGTGTATCGAATCGTAACGAATCATATCGAATCGTTTCGTTGGCCGAATATCGTGATATGTATCGTATCGTGAGCTGAATATCGTGTATCGTATCGTATCGTGAGATTAGTGTATCGCTACAGCCCTAGTACTGACATTTATCAAAGTATTGATAATTTTGACGACTCTTAATAGAGATGTTCAGAGACTCACATGGTCCATGAGCTCCTTGACCATGCCGTTCCACTGGCCTGTGGTCTCGTCCTGGGCGCCATATTTCCCATCCTCCACCAGACGAACCTCATAGGTGAAGCCCAGGATGCTGGCCAGCTCTCTCAGCAGGTCTATGCAGTAGCCTTCAAAGCGGTCGTTCCCGTACAGCGGTTTGTCAGACTTCTTGAACATCACGTAGGGCTCCTCCTGTTGGGGGAGAAATAGGGGCAGAGGGATCAGTCTCCGCAGCACTTGGCATCTTTTACCCTCCGATAAGCCCTATCTGAGAGTGTGTCTGATGTGTGAGATAGGCTTTTGAGCTGTGGATGCCCAAGCACACACTGGCTCAGGTAGAAAAGCACGTGGAGGCTGTTATGTTTGTGTGTGTGTGTGCGCGTTTGCCAGCAGTGCTTGTCCTATGATTCGAGGTAGGGTGGGTGCAAAGCGAGGCATGACCATAATAAGAGATAATCCCCCATATCTATGACTCTGTGCTCCTCTCAGGCTCAGCAGGCTGGCTTTGGGCCCAGGCCTAGCTTTCAGGACACCGCACGCTTTGTCAATAAGATGAGAGATGCTGATAGACAGACACAAAAAGAGAAAGCAAGAGCCGGCACATCCCTTCTGTTCGCACAAACAGCTGGGGAGATTACTAATGTCCTCTTTCACACTGCTTCCTTTTCTTCCTGCCGCTCTCCCTTTTTCCTCCTCCCAACAATCTCTGTCATGCTCCTCTCTCCTCTACCCTTCACTCCTTATTTTCCCCTTCTGCCCCCCCACCACCTCATGCTCGTGTATCATCTGTCTTTCTTAGCCCTGCACTCTCGAGCTTGTTGCGTGTCCCCCTTCCCATGACTCTCTTGTCTCTCTCAGTAAAACGAATCCAAAAATATATTATCAAACAGGTGTTGTTTATCATATAATTGTGCCACGATTAAAGCAAAAAAATAAATAAAAAAATAAAAAAATCATGAGTGATTGCTAACAGCTTTTACACATTCTGGTGGTGTAAATTTCTACAGTATGCAGGCAATGAGATGTTTCCATGAAAAAACAGTTTGTGCTCCTCGCTAGTAGTGGCAAAGCAAACAAATGAAAATATTGTGCAGGCTCTTTTTGTCTGATGTTGCATAAATCACAGTTCAATGGATTTTGTCCCGTCACAGATATGAGAAAAAGGAAGTGGAGGGTATTGATTTCACTGCAGAGTGTTATGTGTGTAACAGTGTTACTCCGTGGTGAGGGGCCGTTTTGTTATTTCTGACTAAAAAGCACTTGAACGCAAAATTATTTCTGACAGCATTTGAAGGCAACATCTGCTTGCTGCTGTAGTGACAGCAGGCGCAGTGACGAGCAAGTGCGGAAAATCTGGGAGATAATGAAGTGAATTTCGGACTTTTGGACCCGCAGTGCAATCATGTGGCTTCAGAAGACTCGGCTTGTGCCATTGTGCTTATTTCTGTGGCCTTTTGGAATGCAAAGGCATTTGTCTCCATTCTTCTAAGAAGCTATGCCAATTAACTTGCCGTTTGCAATATTAACATGCAAGTTTCCCCATTATTTCAACTGATAATGAGGTTCAGTAGATATTGTCAAAACTTTCATTTCATGGGTGAACTAACTAATTAAATTAAAATTTGCTAAAACCAAATTTGCAGACTTGATCGTTGAGGTCCCTTTATCTTAGAACACAAAATTGATAACAGATTAAGAATAATATCATTAATTAATGTAATAATCCATGATATTTTCTTGTAAATAAATGTGACTTATATAACATAACAGTGATTCAGCCTAGATCCACTTAAAACTTTTCCATCTGCTGTTTTAAACACTTCATTCGACATTCATCCATTCACCTCACTTTGGAGGTCTTTCCTGAAGGAAAGTTAACTTGATGCATTTCATGCACCTGGGCTTCTTAAAATAAAGCACTGTAGAAGTAGCCTAATAGCCTAGGCTGAAAATGTTTTAGTGGCCATCAGTAGACATATTCAATATAAGTGAAGACCTTCAAATCAGTGAAATTTGAGGTAAATTGGTATAGAAAACACAATAATTGAAGCAACATTTATGTACAGTGCACATTTTACATTTTAATGATGATGAGTGAATGAGGGACCAGCTACTTGTGATGAAGGACATGCAGACGGAGTCGGTTGTCAAGCACAAAGTACCGCTGGAAGTCATTCATTCATTTTCCAAGCAGCTTACCCTAATTAGGGTTGTTCAGTGCTGGAGCCTATCCCTGACGGGTCGCAAGTCCACACAGATGAAAACCAAAATAAAATGCAACCTCTCTGTTCACCTATTATTTCATCAAGTAATTAATAAATGAGTACTTTTTTTTGGCATAAAACAAGTCAAGGCACATCTCCACAAGAGCACCAACTAGGGATACTGGGATCTGGAGATGCATTCACTGGGAGAAGGATTGACAGTCATTGAAATTCCAATGAAACTTCCTGTGCAATACAATTCCCAAATAAAATGGTGTCAACCCAGTAAGCAGAGGCATAAATAACAAAATAAACACCAAAACAAAAAAAATCTCACTCTCAAGCTGTGGTGAAAATAAACAGATTCAAAACCTGCAGCTACAAAATAAAAGGTAACTTAAGTATCACATTTCAGTGTCAGCTGCAAAACACCCAAATAAAATTGTAAGTGCTGATTTCACTCTGAAGGTGTGAACAGAGCCACTGCCATTCTTTATATGAGCACAAACAACACTTACATACTGGACCTGAGCTGGACCTGACAGGAATTCATTGCCTAGCTCAAGAACACCTCAACACGGAAGATGTGTGCTGTTGTGGCACCTGAACCTGGTTGAAAAATAGGTATCTATTATCTATATCTACTGTTTTAACTACTAATCACATTGTTGCCATTATTTTGACAGTGTTTTCTATGTAATAGTCTATATCTAGAACATGTGCTGGTACATTACACCTCACCAGCTGTACGGCTGCAAGGTTACTGATGTAATCTTGATGAAAGACCAGAAAGCACTGTCCACATAAAGATCAATGCCTGAGCTCCTGGTATGCCAAGAAATACAAACACATACATGCATACACACACACACACACACACACGCCTGTAATGTAGTGGGAAGTTTACATGAGTGTATGTAATGGATCAAATGAGGTATGGCCATATACATCCTCTTATTCTGGATGTTAGGAATGGACACAGCTCTAAGCCTTAATTATCATTGAAACATACATGATAAGAGTCATGGTATACCTCCTCCACCTCCTTGGCTCACACACACACACACACACACACACACACACAGAAAGACAGTTACCAGCAGTGTGCTGCACAGTAGGTGCATCCACTCCTTTCTTCTAAGAGTTTTTTTCCCCCTTTTTTTTCTGCACACTCGCTCCATCATCTAACCTTCCAAGCTGGGAGCAGTGTTTGCTTTCCTGCCCATCGCCATGGTAACTGAGCCACGGTTTCAGTGGTGCATGAGCATGGCAGTGTTTTCAAATCCACACAGGTAATTTCTAGAGACAAGTATTAGTGTTGACAAAGGGACAACATTCACTGATACTCTCAATATTAAATTCTATGGGAAGTAGTCTTGTTGTCTTTTAAAGGGGATTTCTGGTCTGTTATTCATTCAATATGCTCAACTCACTTTAGGGCTATTTATCACTCACTACCTTGGCCTTGAAAACAAGCGGATCCTGAGTGCAAAATGAAATATTGGGACTACAGCAAAGCAAACCCAGCACCAAAACCCCTATTATTACTGTATTTCCCTGTCGTAACACTGGCCCTAACAGTGTGAGTGAACGAATGGCCTGCGATATTGCTTTGGAAAATGTTTTTTTATGTGAGTCACACAGTGCTGCTGGAGTACAAATGGGAATCAATCAGCTTTCAGTGTGGGTGTTAACTTGTACTATGAAGGCTTTGCAGTTGCACCACAAACCATTCAAGACCATTCTCCCCCACCAGAGAACTGGCTGTGCAAATAATGTCTAAATATATAACACAGCTAACATAAGGCTTGAAAAAGATTTCCAAAGTTTTCAAAAGCACATAAAACCCCTTTTATGTATGCTATTCTTGCCTGTCAACAATGGTGTTAAAGGGATATATATAGATATAGATATAGATATAGATATACATTATTATATTATATTATTATTTATATTATTCTTTACTTCCTCTCTAGCTGTTCTGTAGCACAGTAGTGGTGCTATCCTCCTCTCATTGTTACTGAGTGCTGGATACTGGCTGGATGCTCCAGATGCTAACTGTGAGCCTCCTGCCATTGAGGTGGAAAAAATATCTATTTATGTGTTGATATACAGGATTCAGTTAATTGAAAGGTTTTGTGTAAAGTTTTAATTTCAATTTAATTTCAGAGATTTGTCTTTAAATATCTGTGATGGCTCTTAAAAAGGTGTTAACTCCAAAAGAATTTCATTATTGTGGTTCCAGTGGAGACTTTTAGTGTCCCATGGTGGTCTAAATACAGTTACAGAGGCTTTTATTGAATACTAGCTACCAGGAACTTCAATCAAAAAACATGCGTATTAGCCCTCAAAGACTCGTACTGGTTGAACCCTGGTGTGCAATAACGGCATTACCTAACTGAATCTTGCAATGAGTGGGAATTAAATCTAACTACAATGGCGATCTTTCAGCCAACTCAATCATTTTCTATTGAACAACTGAAAGAAAGACAGAAAGAAAGAAAGAAAGAAAGAAAGAAAGAAAGAAAGAAAGAAAGAAAGAAAGAAAGAAAGAAAAAAGAAAGAAAGAAAAAAGAAAGAAAGAAAAAACAATTGACAAACACCCTGTCCAGTTTGTCTGTGGGACATTTCTCTCTCTCCTTTCTATCTCTATTTTCTGCCATGTGAACTATTGGAATAACTGTTATCTCGTGTGGAGAACACAAAGACGCTATTGTCAGCCCATTAGCAGCGTCTGACCTCTCACCCTTTGTCAACTGTGAAAGACTGTAATTATCATAAACAGACACTGGGCACATTAACACAGAGCACCTTTCACTTTACCAGGCAGCAACACCTGTGGCTCATTCTGCACATTATACCATTGTTCTGGTGTCTTCTGTTGGTGGGAACAGGTCCATCAGAGGCTTTCAATGTTTTTTGCAAGCAGCTATAGCAAAATAAATAAATAAATAAAAGGGAAAAAAGAGAAAATAAACAAACAAAAAAAGGCATTACCAAACTTTTCATTACGTGCTCCAGAATTGAGAGGAGCAAGGCCAGAGAGGGAAACCAACTGCTTGTCTTCGAATTTAGCTGGCTTGCTCAAACATGCCGGTGCACTGGTACAGTAGAAAGCTGACAGTGTTGACGTGTACTTCAAATGACTGACCAAAATCTGACTGCTAGTCAAATGCACAGCCTCCACTGCACCAGTCACTGAAATTCTGGAATTATTCATGCAATTTGTTTCTTCAGGTTTGATTTGGTCCGACATTGACCCTACAGAGACTTATCAATTTCTTTCTTTTTTGAATTATAACTTCAAAAAGACCCTTGAAATCCTTCAAAAAGAATTTTTAATGATAGTTGAATTATGCTGGCATGGTGCTCCAGCTACGACTCAAATGCTTTAATCCCAATTAATCGTATAAACAGAGGCCCACACACACATGCAGCACATAAGTACATAATCTGACACATGAGCACACCACTGAATAAGCTTACATGTGTTGCTGATGCACTGTGTGTATAATCTGCATGGGTTCAGGCCAACACAGCAAGGTCCCTGACACGAATATGTGTATGTGGACAGTCTTATAGGTGCCAATGCCCCCCTGCAAACCTGCCTTGGCCTCCTGCGTATCTCATGCAGTGAAGCCATGCTGCAGATGGAGGCCAGCGCATCTTTAATTAAAAAGACAGAGTAGATGGAGAGCCTACGTATCTCTCTAAAACAAACCTAATTAAAGCAGTGCTGCATCCATGCCACTCTGTCGACACTCTGCACTCCCTTAGATGCAAAATCATCCCTATTCTTCTCTAGCAAATTAAAAATAATGGATTTTGTGTCTGAGCAAAAATAAATGATACTGCGTCATTTAAGTCATCTTTAAACATTTATTTTAGTATTATTGATTCCCTTCCATGCAGTGTGGCTATAGCAGAGAACAAAGGGAAATGTCTCGGTGCTCTCAGCGGGTGAATTGTGTGATGGAAGAATGCCCATTGGCTTAAACACACAGGGATTTGAGGGGAAAAAAATGCTGAAGAAATTGTGGTGTTAAACATATCTCTGAGCATACTAATTTATTTTCAGAAATGAAATTGACCCAATCTCTTATTGCAAATACAGCCGTGTAAAGATTACACACTGTGTCTAGTAAGTGAACTAAAAGAAAGAAAACCCATGAAGATGAACTAAACGAAGGAAAACCCATGAATGTACTTAAAGTAGGAAAACCCAGGAAAATGGACTAATAGAAAAAAAACACAGATACTAAAAGAAGATAATAAAACTGACAAAGATGCGCAAATGATAGAAAATCCATGAAGACACTACAAAGAAACTGCACTGAGGAAAGAAAGCCCATGAAGATACTAAAAGAAAGAAAGCCCCAAACCCCATGAAGTTACTAAAAGTAAGTAAACCTAAAAGAAATCCCATTAAGATGCACTAAAACAAAGAAGTCCCATAAAGACACTAAAAGGAAGAAAACCTCTGAAGATGTCCTAAAACAAACAAAACCCATGAAGATACCCTGAGAGAGAGCAAACCCATGTAGATACTAAAAGAAAGAAAACCCATTGTCACGTGTGGGGCAGCAGGTAAACCCAATGCAGCAGACTGATGATCCAGCAGGACTAAAGAGTGAATATTTCTTAATACGATGAGGGCAAGCACACAGGAAACTCGGAAAACAGAAGCTCAGGCAAACAGGCAGGCTGGACATCACACATATGCTATGCAATGATTCGACACAGACTGAACAGAGAACAGGACTTAAATACAAATTGACCAAGGAGACGACAAAGCACAAGACTGACAAGACTGGAGAACAGGAAGGGGCTGATGGGCTGAGAAGACAACGAGGACATGCAACACAAAGGAACAGCTAACAAGACAAATGCTGGGCAGGTGAGGAGGTGAAAACAAACTGGACAAGGCTACACGTAAGCATGAGGGACACATAGAGCAGGAAGAGAAAAACCTAAATACCAAAAACACAAGCAACAAAAAAACAGCACAGCACCAGATCATGACACCCATGAAAAGACCCTAAAAGAAAAAACAAAACAAAACATGTAGATAGTAAAAAAGGAAACCCATGAAAATGATCTAAAATAAAGAAAACCAACAGACACTAAGAGAAAGAAAACTCCTGGCTATTCCATACTATGACAAGAATCATATACAATCTAAGTACTTAAATATTATTTGCATAAATACATAAAAAGCAGGTTTTACCTTTAATTAGCATTTACCTTGGTAGAGTTAAATGGCACAAAATAAAACATTGGTTATTCAAATTCTTTGGTTATGTTTCTAGTTGTACAGTTGCATTACAATATGGTTAATGTCCTGCTAATGAACAGCTGATGGAAACAGAGGCTCCTAGAGACATATTAGAAGAATGAGGTGCATCATGCAGTAGATAATCGACAGGATATAATGTTACACTAACAACATATGTTTGATTGCAACAGCATTTAGCTTAATGATCCTTTACAGTACTTATTTGTCACTATGATCTAATTAATGCATGGTATCAACTAATTAGTGCTTTTCCACATCTGTCTCTTTCCTGAATGTGACACATTTTGGAAGTCTGTGCGCCTGGCAGCAGCTTGCTCACATTTCCTCGCATTTCATCCAAAAGCAGTTGCCCTGAAAGCCCGCAGCCAAATGGAAATGAAACCTGATCTAAACCTGAGGTCATCGCATTTTTTCAGCCACATTTTCCCTGCCAGTTTCCTCTGTCCCACTCTGTTTCTTTTTCTTTCTTTTTTTTACCCTCTCTATCTCTTTCTTTTCCTAATTTAAGACACCTTTGATCCTGAGGCTCTATACAGAGAGAGCACGGATTTGTACCATTAAAATCACCCTGATAGCTGACTGACAGATTGCACAATAGGAGCAAATAAAAGTCACATATTGAATTCTTTTTCAATTATTATTTGCGATGTCTAGCATACTAAATACCTATTGGCAAAGGCAAGCTGCAGAAGGAAGTGGCTGCAGCATTGTGCCTGTTCCCTGTACATGATGATAATTGCCACCCCAAAGCTATGTTTCTACCGCATAATCCATATGCCATAGTTATGTGAATGTAATATTTTTGAACTAAAATTGACACAGGTTACGACAATAATATCAGCGGACAAATTAATTTGTTTTGCAATGCAATATGAAAGAGTAGGAGTAGTCTGTGAGTGCATAGCAGGAGATCGTCTCTTTATCTATTTTCCGCTTTTGTTTTTTGCACTTATTTGCAGTGACGGAACCTTTTTACAATAAATATACATATCTGCATCAATAAAGTATGCTTTAGATATTCTCCTTATTTTGATCCAGTGTGCAGGATGCTCTCATATTCTTTGCAATGAATTATAAAATGTGTTGTTTCTACCCACTCGTGGAAACAGGCATGCTCTCCGCTTCTCCTAAGATATCTACAGCACTAGCCATTAGCCTTAAGGTACTCCATTTCCACCACAACATTATGAGAGTGATTTCCAATGTAGATAAACTGTTGATAGGCCAAGATCTCAATGGTAATTACATCATGTTTTATAGTACATAATCCCTGAGAAAATGATGAGAAGCTGGATGAAAGTGAGCATCAATCAAATGTAACAAACCCAATTATTGTCAGCCCTCCCTCCTCTTTCTCGCTGCTCACAGCCATCACAGATCTCCCCATGACTCAATCCTGATACGGCAATTATAGCTGCGTAGAGTCTTAACTAATAACAGCAATCCAATCACTTCACAGCACGCATGGAAGGAAAGAAGGCCCAAGATAAATAATGACAACCCGCAATTTAGTTGATATTGTTATTTTTACGCTCGGCTTCTTAATAACAGGATCAGAAATAGCTTTAATTTCTCTTCATTCTACAAGTTTCCCGCTCTTGTCAGGAGGGTTCACATGAGGCACATGCATGCCTGTACACACACACACACATAAAAAACAGCAGTCAAGTAACAAGAGGCAAGTTGAGAAACAGCAGCTTGAATAAATTCTCTTTACAATGATGCACAATTAATTGAAGTTAATATTATCAGGACTGTCTGGGTAAAGGTCAGCGAGGAAACAACGATTTTAAATTCGCTTTGTTTTTCCTCTCAGATTTTCTTTTGAATTCCTCGGTTTGGTACCTCTGGCAGAAGAGACAATGTCACAATAGGAATGATGAATTGGTAGATAGGAGGGAGAGCCGTAAACCATGAAATCTTATTGGACAATCAATCAGTCAATTTGCCCTGTCCGCGCCTGTTCCCACCAAATTAGAGTCCTCCACAGTGGTGAAGTCAACTGGCAATTTGGGAGTGCAGTGCTTTGGGCTACTCTACTTCAATTGAGTCAGAGAACAGCATCCTGAGAAAGTGCTCGAAAAGAAGAAGGCCAGCCTAGGCGAGCCACTGAAGGATTTTTCAAGAGGAAAAGCTTAAAATAATGACATCTTTTCAGGGAGTCAGGGCTGAGCGCTGCTCTAGCCTTCTATAATTGGACCAAGCACCACTGCAATTTGATTTGACTACAACTTAAAGCTGCACGAGGCAATGTTGCACACTGGTGCAACCAAATGATGGCAAAGGTTAACTGAGTTTTCATCGAGACACAGAAACCATATATGTGCTGTGCTGTTTTATCCCAAAGGGACAAGAATGGCAAAAGATCTGATGCTGGAGAATCAGCTCTCTCTGGATATGTGTTGCTCACTATTTAGGAGACACGTTGCCTCTCACTCTTAAGCAGGGCTGGGACAATGTACTTCTCTCCCTATGCAATACTATCACGGTGCTCGGGTGCCGATTCGATATTGCACTTTCTCAATATTGTGATTCTACAAGTATTGTCATTCAGTATTACGATTTATTGTGATTTGTGTTTATCAGTTATCCTCCCCTCCTATGTCCTGGAAATTACTCAGAAACTCCAACTTATTCTCAATATACCTTGAAAACCAGACATCCTCTGAATGCCATCAAGTTTTGGTTTGTAACGTTTCATGAGGCTGTGATTATCCTAGGTCACAATAAATCATTTTATACACTGATGCCAAGTTTCAAAAAATGGTGTCACTACAATGTCATGGCTACTATGGGGGCTAACATCATTATACATGAATCAAATGTGGCTCATTGAATGGAAGAAGCATTTGAGTTGACATGTCAACATGTCAACTCAAATAAAAATACTGATTTTTTTTTTCTACGCCTACTTTTAAGGATAAACTTTTTCACTTCTGTGTGAAAAGAGTTCCCACCAGTGGCCATTAGGGTTCACATTTGGACCCACAGTGGTAGTGGCACTGGTACCTGAAATTTGGTACCGGTATCAAGTGCCAGTTCTTTTTTCAGTCCTGTACTCACACCCTAATAACACCAAATGCAATTTCAGCTATAGAAAAAACAAATACAATCTTCTCAATTTCAACATTATTATTTATTTAGGACTTTTTGCTGTAGCACAGCACACAAAATAAAACTCCTCCCTACCTCCTTCTCCCTTCCCAAACCAATCCCTCCAGCCTCCAGCCTGTCACAGTCATATCTCGTCACCAAATAGCTGCGGAGCGGTAGCCAGGAAGCTGTGATAACCCTCTTCGGCCCTCTCTGTCACCAAACCCTCCATAAAAGGGAGTTTGGCCCACGGGGGGGGCATGGAGAGGGTGGAGATCCATGAACACACCGCCACCGGCTGTGTGATATTCACAGCAGCTGGCATTGTGTGTTGTGTTTGTCTTCATTCACATCCTGAGCAGAGTCGAATGAGGAAGAGTGTGACAGAGACATAAACCCCACTCTCTGGTGTGTGTGTGTTGTAGTGTCTTCGTCACCAGAGAGGAGAGAATAACTCTAGAAACACCTCAAGCCAAGGTTTGGACTGTGTGAGTCGGCTTGGAGGCAGTGAGCACAGTAGAGTAACATAATAATGTAATGTTATGTTAATGTAAAGTCTCATGCCCTCTCTTTCTCTCTAATGTATACTCTTTCAGCCAGATGCACACGTTGACACAGTAAACTAGGAGGGATTTTTCAAAAGGCTCATAAGGAACCTGATCAATATTTATTTGAATTCACAACACATCACACTCTCAAGGTACCAAAATTTAGCACTAATTGATCTAATTTGAATAGGTACTCGGTAGTTTGGTACCCAACCTTAGTGACCATAGTAACACCAGTAAACAGAGTCAGTCTATGGCATCTCATTAGCGCAAATGGCACACTCTTATTTGTTGCTGCCCCATTTATTTGTGATTCAGACAGATACCACTACTGTATCGCAGCTTTAAATCCTGTACTAAATAATGTTTTTAAAAGAGAAAAGCATACCAGTATGGTGGAGACGACAAGCGATCGGTTGGATAAGGAATCAGACACATTAGTTGTCTTCCCCCTCTGGTTGTCCGTCATGTTCAGGCCACTAGGAGGGTCCCAGGTTCCAATCTAGAAAACAAAATCAGATCTCCCTTAATCCCTAAAATGGTTGCAAGCCAGGCCAACATGAGTTGTGATGTCCATAAAGGGATATTTTGAAAAATGTGATATTATGTCACTTCCCCACTAGCTGGTATGTACGGCAGTAGTGTTGCTATCTTCCACTGGTGTGGGTTCTGGATACTATCTGCATGCTCCAAATGCTAACTGTTATCCTCCTGCCACTGAGGTAAACTATGCATGCAATTATGCATTACTCATTCTAGTAATGTTATTCATTTGGTTGAACTGGGAGAAGTAACCCATCACCCCACTCTTTCTTCTACTGGAAATAATCAAGAAGTTAAACAGTGCTCATACCCATGTACTTATCAACCTGTCCTGGATAAAGTCAAGGAAGTGGGAATATTTTTCACATGTGCTTCAAAACACTGTCAACTGGGAATAGCAGTGGGATTTCTTGATAAATTAAGTTGAGATAGAAATTTGCCACATTACTTGTTTCATAACTAAAATGTTATCACCCAATACTGGTAGACACAAAGGCAGACACACGCACACACACACACACACACACACACACACACACACACACACACACACACACACACACACACACACACACACACACACA
>OMLB01027382.1:0-14916 GCA_900302555.1 Myripristis jacobus | reverse complement strand
GCGAGAAAAAAAAAAAAGGAAAAAAAAAAAAAAAATCAGCATTCCCACTAACAGCATGAGCAAGATCAATATCTGTCATGTCTTTTTTTTTTTTTTTTTTTTTGTTTAGTTTCATTAAACCAGTCAGCCCTACAATTTGTGACTATTTGCACAGTAAAATATCCATTATTCCTCTTCACACCAAACTGGTTTCAGAGCACAGGTTTATCAGGTTGACAAAGAAATAGACGCTCAAAAGAGCAAACAGTGTCGTCTGTACAGGAATCAGTGGGGCTCTATAAATAGCAAAGTAGACTTGGCCAAACGAACTTCCTGCTGTAGTGGCATTCGCTCTCAGTCCCAGTTCTGAAGCTCAAGCTCTCACGGACGGGGGGAGAAAAAGAAAAAAAAAAAAAAGAAAAAAAAAAAGAAAAATCTTCCATGGCAATATCCTCGGACTAACACTACAAACAGCTCTAAAACAGTCTGAGAACACTAGAGAACTCACTGTCTTGAATCCCCTTTCTAAATTTCATTTTCTGCTGGGATGGGGAAAAAAGGCGCCGTGTGAATATCGCATGTCAGACCGCAATTTGTGTTTAAAAAAAAACCCAAAACAAAACAAAAAAACTAAGAGTTCAATATTGAACATGAGCCCTTTGAAGTACGAGACAATTCCTTTGCAATGAGTGTGCGTATAATTAAAAGCACGATCCGTTGAACAAATAGCTCAATGTGGGGTGTCTCATACCCCGGCTGTCTAAAAATGTCTTCAAAGCCGTTATTTGCAAATGCTGCTTGAAGATGGTGGGGGGAAAAAAATCCCTCTTCAATTGAATTGAGCAAATTGCTTTGCCGTGTAGTCGGCGAGGAGGCATCTCACTTTGCACCGTTTCCGTTGCTCTTGTCATTTACCAGAAAATTAGCCTGTCGAGATGAGGTGCCACAAAGCCATTAATTGCTTTGCATCCAACTGTTTGAAGTACGTCTGCCAGTTACATCACTGACGCCATATGCCATGAGAACATACACGTCAGGTTTTTTCCCTTTGCAGATCTGAGAAGAAACACTGAATTGTGGAGCCAGTGTGGTGGAATTACCCTGTTTTTCGCTTGGGTCTTTTACATATTTCTAGCAAAAGTGGAGGAAAGTGCCGTACCTCATGTGGTCCCACTGTCTTGTAGCTGATCTGACGGCTGATGGAGCACTTAACGATGCCCGACACCAGTTTAGAGAGGTCTTTCTCATCTTTCTCCTCGCATGGAATCTTTTCCACTGCAACAACAAAATGCATTTATCATGATTGTGTTAAACCAGGGAGGAGCTGTCAAACACCTAGCTTTCAGAAATGCCAAGATAAATATCCGTTCATTGCACCAGACTACGGTTAAAAAGAAAAAAAATAACTCCACAGTGAGACAAAACCATGTTATCTGGCTTGCAGGTACAGTGTTGTGTAAGACATTTGGCAGGTCGAAAATGAGTAACCTAATGATTGCAAAACGGATGACCCACTCCTCCGGCTTGTCAGTTACCAACTGCTGCTTTTGCTGCTTACCTTTGGCTTTCTTCTTGCCAAAGAGACTCTTTGCCATTTTGGTGAAGAATTTCTTGGCAGGGCTGGGTGGGTGGAGCTCTGGCACCATCACACAGCTGCTGGGGGGCAGCTTGTCAGGAGTGAAGCCCTGGTCGAGAAAGAAAGAGGAAGCGGCAGAGAAGGTGAGGGGAAAATTCAAGAGAGGTTTAGGAAGAGAGAAGGAGAGAGAGGGGGCTGGCACACAATCCACTCCACTCTCCTCTCTAGAGACTGGCACTGTTCACGAGGAACATGCAATTACTCAGCGCCAGCTGTGCTAAATCCAAATACAAAAAGATGCATCCTAGACTGAGACACCAGAGACGCATGCTAAGTGCCACCACCACATGAGTTATCACGGCAAAAGGCAATCGAGACAAACGAGTACTTGTGCTGTGCATTGAAATGATGTTAACACAGGAAGGTATATAGAGCTATATTTTGCTGTAGCTTCAAGCACCATTTTCAAAATCAAATGAGGATCAATCTGATGTGCAAAATAGCGACTAGACTGATATCAAACTGAAAGAGTTGGCATTGACACCATTTTCTGGCTGATGGCAAAAAAAGACACCACTAATACTTGATGTTAATTTATCATCGTTTGACTACACTGACAAAACCACCATGAGCTTTGCATACTTTGGTGAAGAACTCGTGGTTCAGGATTTGGTCCAGGGTGAGTCTGTCGCTGGGGTTCTTCTGCAGGATGTTTGAGATGAGCTTCTGAGCAGCGGGGGGAAGGCTGGAGGGCAGGTTGTACCGCACTTCTTTTATGCACTTGTAGGTCTCCTTCAGGTCTAGAGTCTCGAAGGGAGGGTTTCCACACATCAGTGTGTACCTGGACGAGAGAAACCATGTGTCGGTCAGCTCAAAAGATAATGTAAAGATTCAGACTGCAGTTTAAAGAGGGATTTTTTTTTTTTATCTTATTGGGTAAGTACAAGGTCCTTGCTTACCCCATTGTCTATTTGGTTATCATCAGTATCTTAGCTTGCAACAAAAAACTAGCAAAAAAACTACCAATACAGCATTTTACCTCTCTGTACTTCAGCAATAAATGTAACCTATGACTCCTCTCTTATCACCCAAAATATACAAGTGAAACTTTTACTCCACCACACAAACACCACAAATGTTATTTTGCAGATGACAGCACAAAGCAAATAACTGGCCTTAAAAATCAGGCAGGGACAAATAAACTCACATTACACAGCCAAGGGACCAGACGTCAGACTCTGTGCCATGGCCCTGTCTGTTGAGCACCTCAGGCGCCAGGTAGTTAGGAGTCCCGCAGATCGTTCTGGAGGACAAAGAAAAAGGGACGGTTGGTTTGTATGTGTAAAAGCATTTCTGCTTTGTCAAGCTGTCACACAGCTGTCGCACACTGTCTCACACACAAACTAATTCACTTTTGGCTTGGCATTGCTGATTCCTATGGCATGAGAGCGAGCACTTGACAAAAGGCGTCAAACAGGTATTTATGAGAGTTCAACCACAAGAGCTATTGCTTCAAGCGCTACATTCAACCGCCACTTGGAAACCAGTTTAGTTGGGTACTTTCAACAGGAAAGCTGTGGGAGTGGAAAGGTGCTTAGTAATTGAAAAAATGGCTTTAAACTAATGCTTGTTATACAAGCCTAAAAAATAGTTTAAGGCTAAAATGTTTCAGGATCCTTGCTGAGGAAGGCATGTAAAGTGATTACTGTTTGAGTACATTTTTCCTACCATGTTAAGTGTAAAATTCCCTTACTTTCCATGTCTAAAACATTGAATTTCCATGACCTACATAATGTAGTGTCATGATTGTTCCTTCAGCAACCATCATTTAAGACGCATTTGGTTTCAGGGGTTTTATTAAAGTTTTATTCTGAGGGATAAATGAACATAATGTGAATAAAATGTTACATTTGCTAAATAATCAGCTTAATAGTTTTTTTTTTTTTTTTTTACTTAGACCAATGAAACCCCTTAATATTCCACGACTTCTCTAAAAAAATTAATGAAACTCCCCAACTTTCCTTGTCTGAACAGACTTTTAAAAAATTCCATGATCTGTGGGAACCCTGTCAGTAGCAGTGCTGTGTTATAAATTAATACAGTGGAGTAAGGCAACATAAAAAAGGAACTTCCAAGAATTGTCATCTGAATATAACAGCACTGACAGCGAGATTTACTTCTTTAAAAATGTAAAAGGCTGGGTTTTCCCTTGTGTGAACTGAATGCCTCTACTTCAAATAAAAAGATGTCAGTTCAGAAATTAAATGAATGACATAGGGCTCACTTTTTCCTCTGCTCGACCGTCTCCAGCTTGGCAGCAAGGCCAAAGTCTCCCAGCCGTAGTTCCATGTTCTCATTGACAAAGAAGTTGCCTGATAGAGACAAAAAACATTTGCCCAGTCAGCATTCCATAGATAACTTGTGCATACCGAAAGTCAAAGCAGATTCCTGGGATGCTTTAGCGCGTGAAATTCGGACACAACGCTGGAATGCCCAAAGTCAAACTAAAGACACAATCAATAAAAAATGACAACTACATATGTTCTTTTAGCAAAACAGGTTGGTGCCACAGTGGCATGTGAAACATCTCACTGTAACAACACAAATCATACTATACACTCTCATACCTAGTTTGAGGTCTCTGTGCAGGATGCCTCTGTTGTGGAGGTATTTGAGGCCGGATATGATCTGTCGGAGATAATATCGCACCTCTGGCTCAGTGAGTGTGTGTCTCGCCTTCCAAATGTGTGCCAGGGACTGCAGAGACAGGGCAATGAGTGAACTGTCAACCCCGCATCCATCAGTGACGCGGTACAATGCTGATGCACACACACAGACACACACACATGCATGCACGCACAAACACACAGCCGCAGTGACATGGTGACAGATTAGGTGTTGTGGTTTAGTGCTCGGGCCTTTCTGAATGGGATCCCTAAACATAATCATTAATGTCTTGGCTCATAGGTAGAGACAACAAGCTGCATGCATTCAAGCAAACTCCAACACAGAGCTGATTAAGCCACACACACACTTGTTAACACACAGAGGCTGTGAAATCTCACCTTGCGACTGCAGAGCTCGAGGAATATGTAGATGTTTTCTTGGTCTTCAAAATGATGGGAGAATTTCACCACATGCTTGTGTGAAAGGGTTTTATGGAGCTCAATCTCATTCGTGATCTGCCAAAAAATTGGAAATTGATGCATACGCCATCAATAGTGCTATTCAAATGACTGATCAGCTCCTATGTGAGACTAACTAAATCATGATTCTGTACCTTGTCCCTCTGGTGTGGTTTGGACACCCTGGCCTGTGGAATCACCTTCACAGCATACATTTTGTTGTTGGCAAGGTCTGTCATCTCATAGCATCTTGCAAAGCCACCCTTGAGGAAACAAAAAGAAACAGGTTGGTCAGTTATCATAGCAGCAGGTTGAAAACCTGCAATGGCCAAGGATAATCAGCCCCATTGGCAAGTATTTGATTCTTGGCACAGCAGGCAACATGATTCAACAACAGCAGAGCCTATTCGGCAGGCTTGGCAGAGAGGCAAAGGACACAAGTTGATCGATGGACAGGAAATAATCCATCCAGGGTATGTGATCTGAGGATTTTAGTCTATTCTGCCATATGGTTTTAATCAATCGGCAAGAACTGATCAACATCCTTTGTTTGCCTTGGAGCCTCTGGCAAGCTGCTGCAAATGACAATCAAATCCACATTATCTGATGTGGGACAAAAATGCAAATGTTTATTTGCCTTTCTTCGTGCAATTCTCTCGGGTCATCAATAGCTTAAGATGCGATAAAGATTTTGCCTGACGACCTGAGGGATGAAGGATGAGGCAGAGCGGGCTGCTGCATTCATTAACTGTGAAATTGACGAGACGTTTTCAGCTCTGCGGCAGGCAGCAGGAAAAAAGACTTGGCTGCCTGCCCAACGCAGCGTATCGATGACGCGCAACATGTAGACACAGCCGCTCCATTCATACACTGCACGATGCAGATAGAATATTAAAATCAGGACAGCGGCGTGCTGTTTGTCAGCGAGGCGGATAATGCCTTGGACATCAGGATTATTGATTTAGCTGCCATTTGAAAGGGCATACAAACTGGGGAGGGGGTGGCACTAAGCCGTGAACTGGTGCGCACATGCTGGGCACACCTTGCGCCCAATGACGCGTACAGCAGAGGAAGAGTTGGTCATTTCCACCACGAGGTCATTCCCTATTCCCGCAACGAACACACCTGGAAAAACATGGAAATTGACGCATCGAGATACAGCGTCAATTCTTTTAGGAAACAATGCCCTGACTCTAAAGGGACAGCAAACAAACAGCGATCCCACAGTCTTTCGCCTCAGACAGAACGTGCCACACGCTCACACACTGCCATAGGTAACATGAACACACACACACACACACACACACACTGAATCACACCGAGTCAATTATGTACCTTTCCCAAAAGCTTCCCTTTGCTGTAGGATCGTCCCGTCTTAGAGTCGGTCACCACCTGGGCCAGCTCCGGTTTGCTTTGCTCGGGTTTATTCCGACTCGTTTTCACCGGGGCAGCGGCTTGCTGGGTTCCACGTTCCGGACAAGGCTTGAATAAATCCGGATTCATGGTGTGACATGAAATGCGCTGCGCCGCGGTGAAACAACCAGTATCCATTAAGCACAGCGGCGTAAATTTCACTCTGAATGTCCCCCTTCGCGTTGCACTCTCAGTTGTCGGGTTTGTGTGCGCCGGATCCGCCTCGTTCACTCATATCCATCTAGCATTCCCGAGCAGCAGGCGCCCCGGCTTTATAAAGCAAGCAGCGACGTCACGGGCAGAGGCGGGTGGGTAGGTGGAGAAACACCAGACGATTTGCTCAGGCACATTCTCAATCAAAGATGTATCGATATGACCCCCATAATGTAAAAAAAAAAAAAAAAAAAATATGAATGAAACAGCTCGTGGAAAAAAAAGAATGAAGTCACATCTGTGCTGCCCGTGTCTTTGTGCAGCTGACACAGAAACCAGTCAAAGCCACTGACAAAATACTGCCACCCAGCTGGGGTTCCCCAAAGATTTGACCTCATCTTTGACGAGATCACAGAGCTCTACTTGACAAAAGTATCTTCGTTTTTGTTATAATTAATAATCTGATCATGCACAGGGCCTGTAAGTGCTTGTAATGTAAATGGGGAGATAATGATGGAGAATCAAGCCTTTGGTTGGAGGAGTAGGCTAGTTCTAATTCTATAGCATAAGAATGAAACTAGTCTATTTTAGTGGAGACCTCCTGGAACACCCTTCGGACCCCTGGTGATCCGGAACCACCCTTTGGAGCCACTACTTTTATCTAGGCCTCAAATTATGTAGCATAAAAGCAGCTGCGTAAGGATTTGAGAAATGTATGACTTCTAGGCCTGCAAATTGCTGGTTGAGCAAGCAAGAATTTTATTTTAGACCTGCTCATTATGCCTGTACTTTTTTGAACACATGTCTTGGGCCATGCATGAGACAATATGTTGATATTTAGGTATATGACTGCTGTCTTCAAAGATAGAGATATGAACCTGTTTGATAGATTTGAACATTTGTCATCTCCATTGAGGTCTATGCAGTTGGTGTCGGAAATGGAATAACAAATCAACAGAATGATGTATAAAACGTGCAGCATATTCTGTGAAATGCTGTCCGACCCAGGATGCATATAAATAAGAGCAGTGTCTTTATGTTTTGATGGTGCACTCAAAAACACTTACACAATAACACTTGTTATTGTGGACAGGAAAATCTTCTCTGTATGGGCTGCCAAAACATCTGAGTCCCTGCAAAACTAAATATCAGATGGGTTGACGTCAACAATAAAGCAAAACAAAATGTTTTTTGGATTGTTTTTTTTTTTGTTTTTTTTACTCAAGAATCTGCAATCCCCTGAGAAAAAGCTTACAAACCACTGGCCAAAGGTTGCCATCTGGTGGACAAAACACGCAGTGCAGAAACCAACTCTCAGGTCAGACTAGTTCAATGAAACCCCCAAAACCAACTGACAAGGTCACAGGCTGCTCCACAAGACAGCTCTGATTATATTAGCTCAATCTAAAACACCTTTCTTTCATTCTAAGATCCAGATCCACAAGAAATGCACCAAAAATACATCTCGAATAGAAATTATCTGATTGTGGCCTATGCATCATCCACATGCATTTATTGATGGTGACATTTAAGTCAAAGCTATCAGTGCACATGTAGAAATTATTTTAACTGTGCAGTAGTCTTTACTGGGACTATTACAAGAATAGCAGACAGGGCTCTTAAAATGAATTTTGACACTATGCATCTACACTAGAAAATCAATACATTAAAATAATTATAATAATAATTATTATTATTATAGCTGCTGCGCAGCAATGGTCGGGCCCGGGCAATCTTAGGCAAATTTAGGCAATTCTGAGAAACAAGTGGAGAATAGGAAGATGAAGAGAAAGGTGGCATTTTAATGTGCATTTTGTATCAGTTGAGGCTTGAACTCACAATTTCTGGCACGAAGGAAAATGCGCTATTTCACTGAGATATTTGGCAAGTGTCAGTTCAGCTGAGGCTTGGTGAGATGATAGCTGCCGCCTATGCATGGAAAGGCAAATTTCAAACCACTGTAAAAAAAAAAAAAAAAAATCAGTCATCAAGACAAAAATCTGAAAATACACATATTGCATCTAGACAGCATGGAGATGTGGGTAATTTGTTTTTAACAATGATTGATTTGCTCCATGAGTGAACAACTGATGTTTAAAAATGCCATTCTTGCAATGACTCAATTTTTCAATTTTTTCATGAACATTGAAGATTTATTTTCCAAGAATTTGCAAGTGTATGTTTACAGTACCGTTTACAGTCAAACATTTTGATGCAGTGTAGGCTCAATTTATGATAAATCAAAAATCTGTGTGGATCGATTGTGTAGGACAGATTGTGTAGGATCGATTGTGTGGGTGACTTTTGAGCAAAAATTGTGGGAGGACATAGAGCGATGGATTTCATAATTTGCAATAGGTTTAAATGTACAAACATTTCTTCAGTATTGGGGATACATTTTGGTAGAAGTTGCAAAGCTGTGGTTGGTTGATTTGTTATGAATTTCCAAAGTTTTGAAATTTAGAGGCTTGCAGTAGCACCAACATCAGGACTATTGGCTTGAGTTTGCAGCTGAGGTAATCTGGCATGGGACTGGACCTTTGTACAAAGTTTGGTGAGTTTTCATCCAGGGGAAATATGATTTCCTCGGAAGAAGAAAGAAAGAAAGGAAGAAGAATTCCTGAGAATACAATAGTGTCCTGGCAGCTTAGGCTGTCCGGACCCTAATAAAAGGAAAAAATAGACTTTAGAATTTAGACTTGCAATTCAAAAACAAAAATGTACATAAATACAAATAAACGGGAACTACAGAAACATTGCAATGTAATTTAATGGGTGTGCAGGAACACAAAGACAACTGACAGCCTTCATGGAGGTTGTATTCCACTCCCGTCACAGTTTTTTTTTTCTCCACAAAGCATGTTAATGTTTTCACCAGAAAACATTAAAGATCACTTATCACAACTTGTTCCAAGGGATATCAAGAAGCGAAGAGCAGGAGCTGTAACTTACCATTTGTGACCTCCTTGGTCGTTTTGAACACTGTCCAGGTATACTAGTCAGAACACTAAAGCCCTAAATGACTGGTAACTGTACCACTCCCACTTTGTGTTGAGTTTCACACATAAACTCTGGCTGGCTGTACCTCAGCTGCGTGTTCACTGAATTAAAGTTTGAACACTAAATACTAAATGAAAACAGTCACCCAAACTAGTCGTGAAGTTCAACTTAAAGCCGTTGCTTTGTGTTTAAATACACCTACCTGAATCAGCTGCAACTCAGTTGTTATTTTAAACTCTGTGATAACAGACTTCACTTGTTGAATTATGCAATGTTAACTAATGTAGCTAATGAATGCTGTTTTGTTACTCCAATAACAAAACAGCATATCTAAGATATATAGAGACAAAGAAAGACATGAAATGTAAGGCAAAGGAAGACTAAAAAACAATAAAGAATGTAAAAGAACTGAATAAAAAGTTAGTTAGTTAAAGCAATGTTGAATGAATAAGTTTTCAGTTGTGGTTTAAAAATGTTCACAGAGCATTTCTCATAGCCTTGGGTAGGGAAGCCATAATTTTGGTGTGTAGTGTAGTGTGAGACCTGAGACAATAAAAAATCTTATCTGCCTTTCAGAAGGAATTTGATTCGATTCACTCCTAAATATGACAGTTACATGGCTAATAGGATAAGAGAAAAAAACCCCTTTAAAATCCCAGTGCTGTCATTCATGTGGCCAATCAGTGTGCGCCTCATTAACATAATTATGATAAGCATCTGGACCAGTCAAAACCTTGTGTGGTCTTGGGAGGGCGGAGTGGTTGGAGAGGCGTTAGGATTGAATATTTTTCTGGCAGATGGGAATGAAGGGAATGAGATAGAATGGATGGTATCCAAGTCTCAGAGGCAGAGAAGGGACATGAAAGAGAGAGAGACAGAACAGCAAGAGCCAAAAAATTAAGATCAAGCAAAAGGAAATGAGTGGAAAGTAATGAACTGAATTACATCAGGATGGTGGAGACTATCATCCGATTAAACTTAACATTTAACCATCCATTTAAGGGCTTCATGTTGATTGGCTGAAACAGATCTACCTGAAGAGGGCGTGAATGAAGGCGCGAAGGCCTTAACTGGGTCAGGTGTGCAAGAGCAGAGCTGGAACAAAAACCTGCAGGACAGGGGGGGCTTGAGGACTGGTCTGGGAACCACTGCTTTAGGGGATGTCTGGTCCATGTTTGAGCAAGTGAGTAGGAAAAGGAAATCAGTTAAAATTTTAGCATTGGTTGAAGGGGAGAGGATGGCAGCGTCACAGAAAGAAAAGGCAGAGATGTTACATAGGGCATTTGCTGCAATACATAGTGGTGAGCATCTTGATGATATACATAGACAGCGGAGACACCGTGCGTTCAGAGAGAAGGAGAATGTGGGAGATAAGAGAGAGGATGACATGTCAACTGTGTGGATGATGTGGACTTCAAAGTGTCAGAACTCAAAATAGCCTTGCAAGATACTGGGTATACAGCCCCAGGACAAGACTGGCTTTGTTATGCTGTGTTTCAGCAGCTACCAGTGGAAACAATGAACTTTAGTACTGAGACTACTTAATAAAATCTGCAGATATAGAATTTTGCTGAGATGTTGGAAAAGGGCAATAATACTACCATTCAACAAGCCAGGGAAGAATCCTAATAATCCTGGTTGCTACAGGCCCATTGCACAGACATTTTATTTATGTAAATGCATGTAAAAGATAATAGTACATAGGCTATCATATATGTTGGAACAGAGAGAGTTACTGGGCAACTACCAGAGTAGATTTAGAAAAGGACGATCTACAACCGATGCTCTAGCCAGAGTCAGTAAGGAGGTGGAAAAGGCATTGAAAATGACAGAGGTGATGGTAACAGTATATTTTGATATCGAAAGCCATTTCAGAAGTGAGGGGGATGGAATTTGTCCTGTAGTTTCTTTTTTTCTCCAGGATTGTTTTACTAATTTTGATAGTTTTGTATATTTACCAACAGATTTTCTGGTCATTTTCTTGTAATTTTACTACGTTGTAGTTAATTTTCAGGCCATTTTCTTATAATTTGCTTATCACCTTTCCCCCATGTGTTTGAAAGAAATCAAGTGAATTTGGGATGGTTGACTCCTGCTGACTGACTAGGTGAACAATTTAGTGACTGGACACTAAATAAACTAAATTCTTTATTTTTTACTTTTTTACTGCAAGATTATGTGTAATAAATGAGATTTCAAGTTTGAATAAATAAATTGTATTACATTGTTATCGTAATGTTAATAAGCAATTAATATGCAATGAAAAATGCCAATCAAGAGATTTTATTAATTTTTAAATTAAACAATGTCAGACCAGTTATTTCACCAACCATAGGCACCAACTGTGATTAGGAACCAAAAAAACAGTCAAATAACTTAACAACTACAAAAACTGATTACTCATCCATTCCAAAATCCAACTCTCAGCTTTTTGAGTTAAGAAAACCAGTGGCCTGGGGTGTAAATATGTGGCTCATCCTGTTGGGTCACACCACTGGGACTCAGGGCTGGAACCTCACACACAGTTTTGCGAGATGGCAACAAGTTCCTGGTTATATATCAGTGTCAAAGAGCAAAACGAAATTTACAGTTCACTCTGTGTCTGTCCTTTTGAGTTGAGTTATTATCAGCAGTGGAAGCCAGATGAGGCCTTAAATCCAGCATACACACACACACACACACACACACACACACACACACACATCTGCAAATCAACGTCGAATACGATCTTACTCTCTCCACAGTATGTCTTGACCTAATCATGATACTAATTTAATCCATAAAGGTTAAAAATACTATGTAGTCTTTGACCACTGGTGGTGCTGTAGTGCACTGGCACCTGACAGATGCATTGAGGTGGGTTTGGACAAAAATTTAGAAAACATTTCCAGGTTTTGGTTGGGTTCAGTCACGTCAGTGTTATTTTAGTGGAACTCTAGTGTGAAAGAAAAACAACAACAACGACCTACTCTCTTCCTGTACAGTGCTGGAGTTTATGTGATGACACTGAAGGCAACATGGTAGTCATTTCAGGTGGTAAATGTAACCTAGCGACAGGCACAATCTGGGGCTTGGATCAGACAAAAATATGTGGCCCGATCAGCACTCTAATGCACAAGGAGGTGACATATTACACGTGCAAAGCAAACAATAACAATTATTGTAAACAATAACACAATGTTGGGAGCAAGTTATTTGTATGGATTATGTTCAAAGCTAAATAAACAAATAATAGTAATACCTCATTTTATTTGTATAATGCTTTTCTTGGTACTCCAAGATATTTTACAGTAAGAGGAGATAAAATGACATGAAATAAACAATATTACAAAAAAAAAATAAAGCGGATAAATTAAAACATATGGAGAAGTAACAACACTGATACAAGTGGAGGCAGTTAGAAGTGTGGGGGGAGAGAGTCCGATGTTGGAAGCTCTTTTGAAAATAATGATGAATAGCAATGAAATAATTATGATGAGATAATGTTGTAGCTGTGGAAAGTGGAAAAATTAACCTTACAGCAACTCTGAGGCAGTATTATTTACCCAGTGGATCAATATGCGCCTTGGAATCTTTTATTCCAATCTAAATAAGGCTTCTTCGGAGTTGCTGTAAGGTTTATTTTTCCTCTTTTGATTGATCTAAGCTAATGACAAGCTAATGATCATAGATTTCAAGTCTTTATGCTGAGCTAACTGGAAATGCTACTCATAGGAACTGAACCACTGGACGTACAGAGGTGAAAATGGTATCCAACATCTTGTCTCAGTCTGTGTAAGATGGAATTAGTTTTTTTCCCCCCCAAAACATTGGAATATTCCTTTAAAAGACACTTATAAAGCTTATTCTGGAATATGGTGCACTGGAAGAAGGAGGTATGCAAACAATATGGGGACCTGAGGTACTAAAAATGCCACTAGTGGTCACAAACTACATAGTGTAATATTAATTCTAAACCAATGTCCTCATATTTCTATCGTTGTGAGGATATTTGACCCTGTGTAGAATAGAAATACAACCACACACACACACACACACACACACCAGTAAGCAAGATGCGTCCCATGAATAATGCCGTCACCACAGAACTTGAATGGAGTGGACATGGCACAGTTTGGTGTGGTCATTTGGTTAGTTCCGAATAAAATGGCAATTATGGTTAGTTGCTACAGTAACAACGGACATTTAGGGTGGTAAAGTGTGTCACATTGGCTTGAGAAGGTATATTGTGCTGCAGTGAATAAACGTTAATTGTTAATGTGTATTCCACCAAGTGAAATATGGAGGTGTGCCCTGTGCAATGGTGGCAATGGCAACAGTTCACATAAAAATGGCTGCCACTCCGGCCACGCTGTGTTGCACTGAACAGCAAAGTCTGTTCTTCTCCAGTTCAAGTTCTGTGGCCGGAGTGAAAGATACCAGTGTGGACAAATCCTGTTTTAGGGGCATTTGCATTGCTTGATTGTCTTTTTCTTTGGTATTGGTGGTGTCCCATGCAGTGACAAACACATGTGCATTTTTGTCCATTTTCTCTGGTGTCCATTTTTGGAGGTAGGCATGGCACACACACACACACACACACACACACACACACACACACACACCTGGTTATTGTGTGCCTTCCTCCTGAATGAGTCCAGCCTTTTGGAGCACAGCATTGACAGCGAGAATGAGGCGAGCGCTGTAGCCGAGCAGTCGGTCGTCATAAACCAGCTGGTCTGCTGTCAAGTCTCTCAGCGCTGGAGGCCTGGAGAGGAAGCAAACAGTTCAAATATATGAGAAGTGTGCAACCATGGTGGGCAGTTTTAGATTTTACTCAGAGCACCACATATTCTTTTTCTGGGTTCGGGTATGGTGGTTGAGGGGGACTTATAACATTTTGGGCAAAATCCCCTTTTTCTGACTTCCCAAGACTGTTACAAGATGTTCAATACCATTTAATACCATTTTCACCTGAACATCCAGTGGTTTGGTTCCTATGTGTAGCGTTTTGTGTTAGCTTAGCATAAAAACTTGAAGTCTATGGGAAGTGTTAGCCTGGCTCTGTCAAAGTGAAAAAATAAACCTTACAGCAGCTGCTGTAAGGTTTGCACAGTGTTATCTTGTGAATCTGAAATACACATATTGGAATATTTTTATAAATCAGTGGTTTCAGGAGTTAGATGGTGAAACTAAAGTCATGCTTATCCTTCTGTCTGTTGCAGCGATCCCCACACTCCTAAAATACACTCACCTAAAGGATTATTAGGAACACCATACTAATACCGTGTTTGACCCCCTTTCACCTTCAGAACTGCCTTAATTCTTCGTGGCATTGATTCAACAAGGTGCTGGAAGCATTCTTTAGAAATGTTGACCCATATTGATAGGATAGCATCTTGCAGTTGATGGAGATTTGTGGGATGCACATCCAGGGCACGAAGCTCCCGTTCCACCACATCCCAAAGATGTTCTATTGGGTTGAGATCTGGTGACTGTGGGGGCCATTTTAGTACAGTGAACACACTGTCATGTTCAAGAAACCAATTTGAAATGATTCGAGCTTTGTGACATGGTGCATTATCCTGCTGGGAGTAGCCATCAGAGGATGGGTACATGGTGGTCATAAAGGGATGGACATGGTCAGAAACAATGCTCAGGTAGGCTGTGGCATTTAAACGATGCCAAATT
>OMLB01027380.1:0-11192 GCA_900302555.1 Myripristis jacobus | reverse complement strand
AATGTCTGTACCTCATGTTCACTTGGTGTAATCTATTTGTCCCCTATGTCACCTTGTGTATGTCACTTTGTCTGTTGTCACTTAATTTCACAAATTAAAAAAAAAAAAAAAAAAAACAAAGATTATTAGGGTTTTATAATAAACATCACAGGGCTAAATTACCAGTTACTCCAGTCTCACACAAAACACAATGGATCTCAGCAGTAACCAGCTATGATGTGAAAATGTAACCAAGTCGGCGTGAAATAAATTTGATTTTTTTTACTGGACTTCCTATGCAGAGCGATGTACCAAACCTGCTTAAGTGACCGACCATAGCAACAGCCAGTTTTCTCCATTATGGTGCTCAATATTCATAAATGAATATAAATGAGTCTAAGGTGCAGAAAATCGGAGTTCAGTTAGGTTACATGGATACGTACCGTCCAACTCGATGGATGTAGGACTCAACAGTTGCAGGGAAGTCAAAGTTGATGACGTTGGCAACGTTTTGGAAATCAACACCCCGGGAGACTCCGTACTCCTTGTCCTTGGCCCTTTCAATATATCATTAAGAGATCCGAATCAATACACCGCCAAAAATATTGCACATACCATTAAAGAAAACAGCATAAATGTTGCATAAAAACAAAGATTCAACACACTGGCAATGGGATTGAGAGGCACTGACTCATTAAACTCACCTCCCCCCCTTTGCTGTGCTCTTCTTTTTTCCCTTCCCTGCAGTCGTCTGCGATGTAGCAGTGGGATCGGCCAAACTCAGTTCATCGGTGGCGATGATGTAGTCATAAAACCCCTGGTTAAACTGGGTGATGATGTGGCACCTGGTGAGGTGGGAGACACCAATATGAACAGAGGAATTAGATCGGACCTGTTACACTTCACCAACATAAATCTAAATATATTTACAAACCCTCAGAGTTGAGTATTACCAAGGACTTCACAAACTGATACTTCACGTTATCAATACACAGTATATTCAAGTAAATTTGTATTTCAGGTGATTATTTTGTTGTGTGAGTATATGAAGTATTTGTGTATTATGTGCTGCGGGCAAGGGGTATTTTTAAGCATTTTTTTCCACCCAGCTCTAATCCTTTAATGCTATCGTCTCACCTGGAGTGGACCGGCAGCTCGGAGTTGAGCACACAGGCAGGGATGGCAAACTGCTCGAGGAAGAGTTTGAGTCTGTAGCATCTGTCCACTGTTCCCACGAACACCAGGGTCTTGCCCTGGACGAGCCTGAGCTTCAGCAGCGTGTAGATGAGCAGGAACTTGTCCTCCTCCTCACATTTGAGACTGTACTGCTGCAGCTGAGTGCCGTCTGGCAGCTGCGAGCCCTGAAGCTTCAGGATCACCTGACAGACCACATCCACAGGTCATGACAGGCAACAAACCACAGCATAATATTGCACACATCCGTATACACCTTTGTAGTCACTACTTTTCTCAGCTGCCTGTCTAGAAATATACAGACCATGTTTCATTAAAACCTGTATAACACTGTGACTGTGTCAATATGGATACAACATGATCTTACAGGATTGTGTAGCAGCAACTCCTTCAGGGCTTGAACGTCTTCAGTGAGAGTAGCCGACATCAGGAATGACTGGTAGATCTTTGGCAAATGGCTGTTAAGTGAAAGGACATTTTGGTAATGAATACTGCTGCCTAGAATATGGAGACTGTGCTTCTGTCAAATAAACTGACATGAAATATTAAAGATGAACAAGACAAATCTGGCGCTTCTTGCAAATAATAAACCACTGAATGAAGAACCAGTGGAGTTAAAATAATCAGCATGACTCAATATCAGCATCCTATTCAGTCAGTTTATTATCAGTGTCTTTTTAATACAGAGCTACTGAAACTATTTTAAGGACTAAATTGCTTGTGGGTTGTTACTAACCTACAGCGCGCACTTTACCATATATGATATCCTTCTGGTAAATAAACAGTATAAATATCTATGTTAAAGGAATACTCCAATATTTTGTGTCGGATTTTCCTATACTTTCAGTGGATGGATGGATAGATGTGCTCGGCGATTAGAGTTCCACCACCTAACTTCTCCTAAAACAACTTTCTTTTTTTAAAATCCCAAGACATGTATTTCAAATCAGCATGATACATAGTGTAAATGAGACAATTTTGGTCTTGCTGTAAGGTTTATTTTTGCACTTTGAGCTAGGCTAATGACTCCCTTCAAGACCTTTATGCTAAACGAACACAAAATGCTACCCATAGGAAGTGAACCACTAGGTGGTACAGAGGTGAAAATGGTACTGAACACCTTGTCTCAGTCTGGTTAAGTCAGAAAAAGGGTATTTTGCCACAAATATTGGAGTTTTCCTTTAAAAACAACATAGTTTCACAAGACTCGTACATGGCCTCTTGAACGAAATGAGTAAAAATCCCACAGTGACCATATGTGTCCTCACCACAACAAGCTTTTCAGGTCTGCCTCAAAGCCAAAAGAGAAGAGCAGGTCAGCCTCGTCCACAACCAGGGTCTCCAGTGATGAGTGCAGGGTCAAGTTCTGGGCGTTCAGGTGGGCTAGCACACGAGACGGGGTCCCCACAACCACATCGGGCTTCTCCATTAAGATAGGCCTGCCCAGAATCACATGGATCATCAGTCATCTTCAGCAACACTAAATAAAAGATATTAATCTCACGCTAATAATGACAGTTTCAACTAAAATCTATTCAGGATGTTAAGATTGTTTCATTATAATTTTGGCAATTGTTAATCTGTTAATTCAAAAATAACAATCACAACATCATTCTCATATAAGTAAATGTCTATTTTGCTACTTTCCACTCCAACTAATATAATGCAAAAGTGATTCAACCTAGAATATACAGAGCTTGTTGCTGAAATGTTGACGTTTGAGATACAAGATTTTGACCCAACAGGAGCAGCTTGATCATTATACATCATTGTGTGTATGATCATGAACTGACCTCTGTGCTGACAGGTCGGCCATGCCAGAGATATCGGCCACTCGGACGTCCCTGGAGCAGTAGGCTGTCAGCTGGCGTATCATGGCCTGGACCTGCTGACCCAGCTCCTTGGTTGGCACCAGGATCAGCGCTCTCACATTCTGCTCACGAACACTCTGGACACATTGTAACCGAGACCCAGGTTATTGCAAAGGAGATGACAAAAACAGACAGAAAAAACATTCATCACACTGACAAATGTCAAAGATGTCAAAGTTTCTCCATTTCTGATGGATGGATTCAGGATGCAAACCGACTGGATGTACTGAAGTCCTTCTTGTTCCGTTTCTCTGTAAGTAATGCTGTATTTTGTAATATACAACTGTATGCCACGTCATGCTTCTAAGTTAGGTCTTCCTTTGATGTTTTAAAGGCTGACAACAATCTATGTCATACACAGGAGGGAGGGCCACAATGCCAAAGTGCATTTTTACTGTTGCAAGATGTCAAATAAACTGAAAATTATAGCTTTTTTTAATTCTTTCTTTTATTATTTCTCAGCAATGTGGTGATCAGTACTGTAGGGGTGTAACAATCTATCGATCTGTATAACATATCAATCTAATGATCAACGATGCTGCATAATCAATACTAAGTGAAAATATCTACCCATATCATCATCTCAGAGATGTGCCTTTATTTTGAAATTCCCATTGTGAATCTGTGTCATTTATTCTGTCAGAGCACACTACCTTGCAAAATGTTTGAATACTGCCAGCACCAAGCAGAAAACAGCAGCCACGGCCAGCAGCCAAGAAAAAGACAATAAGGATATCTATTCCCCTCTCAGCAACAAATCATTAGTGTGGAAATAGTTTGGATTCCAGAGAAAAGACAGATAAAATGACAGATCACATGCCAGAATGAGATAAAATGTTCAGGAAACATAATGAACCTGGCCAAGCACCCAAAACAAAAACACAACATGGTAATGGAACTGATTGTGTTAAATGGGCATATGTTATCATCTCATAGACCCCTGAATTGAATAAAATCAAAATTGTATCATGGCTGACTTTGTGATATCGGCAATTATCATATCATTGTCCAGAGAATCAATATAATATCTTATAGTGAGGTAACTTGTGATTTACAGCCCTGCAGTGTGGCAGCACTGTTTAATCCATTTACATTAACAATCCACTTTTAACGACTGGCTGTTGATGACTTACCTGTTTGGAGACCAGGATGCGCTGTATGACAGGCACAGCATAGGCGGCTGTTTTCCCAGATCCTGTTCGGGCTCGAGCCAGGAGATCTTTCCCCTCCAGCGCCAGAGGGATGGCTTTTTCTTGGATGAGGGTCGGTTGGGCCCAGCCCAAGTCTGCAACCGCCTGGATCACAGTGGCAATAATATTTTTGTTTAACAGAGAACAATAAGGTTGTGTCAATTTGGGAGCAAGGAGGGGAAAAGTTAGATCCACTTCATTTCTCTGGAAAAAGGTATCTTAGACACACCGGAAACAAAGATTACTGGGGTTGTTATGATCATTCATTACAACATCGATTTTTTGTGTTCATTTTTTTGCTTTTCTTTATCCAAATAAGATGACTAGGCAGCTTCATCTTCTTTTTCAACAACTTATACTGCTGCACACATTCACAACTAGGAGCCCCCCAGCACAACGACAGTCCTCTCCTGCTAGACATTGAGCATGATGGCTTGATGGTGCAATACCAGGGAAAGCTGTCTCTTAAAAAGTCTGACAAGTTGCCGGGTTTCATTTGTAATTTATTTAACTGTGCCTGTCACATTCTCAACCTGCAGTCCCTTGTTCAGAGTTGGCAAGTCATAGCTTTATGTGCAGTGCACAGAGGTGACTGAGGTGACCCCGAATGTCCCAAAACTCTCCACCCTATTGTTGAGGGAAGCAGTGTGAAGAGACAACCAGATTAAAGCTGTCCAAATCAGCTGATAAGAACATGAGATGAGACGGTCAACACGTGAAGGGAAATAAAGAATGGAACAGGAGAAGGGAAACAGACTTTAGGTCCCATTTTATCTCAGAAGGGGTCAGGTCACAGGACACAGGTCAAAACAGGACTGTTGTTGGAGCAGTGCCTCCAAATGTGTGACCCACGTCTGATTTGGAGGCATTTTGGAAGACAACGCCTCAACCGCTTTCAGTATTTCTCTCTGATAGCCAGGCATTGTCAGGCATCATGTTTCCTAGGATGCACCCGTACGCCTTTCTAATTCTCCTGATTGCTGTGGGGTCAGAAAATCTTGCAATTAGTTTGCAACTTTAACTGCTCCAAATTGGAAAGATGCTTTTTGTTTGGAGCGAGAGAAACATCATACTGATTACACTCTGTCCCTCATGCTGGGAGAAGGCCATCCGTGCATTACTTGGGACAGCCCTTTGTGCACAGGAATAGGAAATAGTTTCACCCAAACACCACCCAGGTTGTGTGTGACTGGTATCCGCCACTTTTAGGTAACCTGCTTTGTTCATTTATAGTTAGATAGATATTCTTCTTCTTCTTTTTTTAAATCATTGTAGTTCACTGTCATTTGTTGGTTTTTGACAAGACCATTTTAATCTTGATTAACATCCTTCCCTGGTCTTATATCCACTGATTATTGCTCTTCTTGCCATGAGTTTGTTATTATAGTGGTATATTATTTTAAATCCTTCTTGAGGGTTGGTTTGGGAGCGCTAAGGCCAAAAGAAACCAGCGATTTAAGGGTGATGTGAGAGAGTAGGGACTGTTCAACTATCAAATGCAACTGCAGCTGTTTTGTTAGTTAAAGTGACCTGGATCTGACATCAGTGTGAACAGATCTGCATTATGACCCGACACTCAAAACAAGGACACTGCTGAACAACAGACAATGGCATTTGCACAACAGTCCATCATCGCAATTAATAAAGTAGTGGTGCAGACAAAGCATTTCTTGAATTGTTGTGGTGACAGTGGTGCGGTGGCAGCCTGTCAGCTGTGCAGGCTGAGGCCAAGAAGGGAAAAAAGGGCTGTGATCGACGCATCTTTCCACATAAATACTAAATCTGTATCTTTCTGTCTCCTTGTCAGTGTTGCTGTGATCCCCATGTCAGATTTGATACAGCCATGATATGCAACTGGCTATGAAAATTGCTATGAATGTATTTTATGAAATAATAAGTCATAAAACTCTTTTCAAGGTGGGCTAATTTTGTCCCTGCTTGGACCAAAGTTTGCTAACAACTAGCGTGGAGCTAACCAAGCTCTCAGGCGTTTATCTCAGTTAGAAACGTCGAGTTGTTTACAAGTCATCGCATTTCAGACCATGCTGTGGTCCGGCGCTCCCGTAAAACATTTAGCGGCTAAATGAAATTGTTTATTACCTTTAAAAGGCGGTCATCTAAGCCCATTTCATGAAACTGTAGCCTCTCGGTGTCCATCCCTCCACTCAAACACGTGCGTCGCTGGAGTTGTTCGTCATACGTCGCACAAAACTCGTCATGCTACGGTTTTTTTTTCCCCCACCCGCATTCCGCGAAGACGCGCTCGACTCTGCGTCTATTGGCTCCGCCGGTTAGGTTAGGGCAGGTTTAGCCAATCAGAGGCAGAGTAGGGGCGGGTTTTCACAGAATGCGGGTGGATGAACATGATGATGACGATAACAATATCAATAGCAAGAGGAATAATAATGCCCTCAATCACAACTCGTAAACTCGAGATTCAGTACCCCTAACTTCTAACTTTTCACACGTCCATATGCCTTTAATAAAATAAATGAACAAACGCATGAACAAATAAATAGAAAATGGCATATCTGACAAATTTTTTGTTTTTAAATTAAGCGACTCACAACTTTTTTTTTTGCTGCAATGGCAAAGTGAAAATGAGAAGAAGGTCAATCTGTATGTTGTTGATGTTTTAACTGTTAATACATAATGTGTTAAAATATAACATAGTATTTAAAAACAACAATGCATATCATCTAAAAGTTAAACAAAGGAAGGAAATGAAACATCAAATAAT
This sequence comes from Myripristis jacobus, assembly GCA_900302555.1. Lineage (NCBI taxonomy): Eukaryota > Metazoa > Chordata > Actinopteri > Holocentriformes > Holocentridae > Myripristis > Myripristis jacobus. Next base: position 4,218 of record OMLB01027380.1, on the reverse strand, counting down.
ATTAGTTACTTATTTGGAATGCCTAATAATAATAATAACAAAACCAATAACATAAAACTTCACTTTAACATCATAGTGCCCCTCTTCCATGGCCAGCTCCCCTTAAAAAGACTTGAGCTCCTCTAAAGCCATGATTTAAGAAATTTTGGGTGGTCTATAAAATATGAACTGACAATATGTTCTCTTTCATATAAAATTCGGAGGCAGCCGTCTTTCTTGAATTTCGCGCCCCGGCACGATTATTAAAGATTAATTCTCATAGTTATTAATAAGCACCGTGTTGTTGGCTACACTAGAGTTTTCTAATTTGTCTGCTATACCGGTACAGGTTACCGTGGTGGCGCTATACCCTAATCAATACAACGCGCCGAGAGATTGATGCTTCACATTTCATATTACAGTTTGAGGTAGCAAGCTGCACAGACAGAGGATATACTAGCTATTCTTTTCAATTGTAACTTATTCGCCTTCTGCAATAAAAAAAAAAAAAATACATTGTCACAATTTTCACTGTGCAAATGATCCAACCACCTAGACCTACATAAGGCTAAATTCACAGTCCTTTTTCCTAAACATAACTGAGTTTCTATAGGAATACTACAGAAATATTGCAGGCGTCTGTGTGAATGTGCGAGCTGAAAACTGTTGGTCTGCTCCACACTGTAGAGCTGGCACAGGAAAATCTAATTTATGCATTTGCAGAGACCCCATGAAATAGACTTTTGGATAGGCTGAAGTTTAGATTTACACCCACTAGTGCAGGATGTTATGATATTAAAGCAGAATGTCCTAATCTTGCTCTCTCTTGAGGCTGTGCATACCCATAGAAATTTCTATCATAGAGATTGAATGAATTAAAAAAAAAAAACTCATTTAGTTTCTATGGTGCATACCAAATGTGTACAATCTTTTCAGCATGGTCAAACAGACAGGGCCTTGTTGGACATAATGTTACTGCCCAGGGCCGTTTCAAAGATGGTGTCTGTCTGTCTCATCTCCTTTTACAATCACGGTGTCTCTGTCAGAACATACAAAACCTCATTTCACAACAACAATCAGATTAGCCAGCAAGTCAAGTGGAATTAGAGTCACAATCTGTCCACTGAGAAGTCAACCGAAGAGGTAAATATTACCTATTTGTCAGACGTCTATCAGTCCAAGCCGTAGCTGTTGTTAATTAACTTTGGTTTCCTAATGCCTTTGGCCACTCAGCTATGGTCAACAAGCTTACACAGGTCAACTGATCACCATTCATAATCCCTCAGGATACATATAACTTCTACCAAAAGGAGTATAGAACGAATCACATTTCTGTCTGGATGGGTACCCTCGTTTTGCAAATCTATATTTGAACTCCCATGAGTGCAGCTTTAAGGTTAAGGTCAGGGTTAGGTGCTAAGGTTTAGGATAGAGTCAAGTACTACTATAATGAAAAAAGTGCGCACATGCAAGAGTTTTGCAAATCTAGGGTTACCATTCAGACACGACCCCGAAGCACAGTAGCTGTGTCCCATTTATGGGGCTGTAACCCTCCAAGGCTGCATTTGGAGACCGATGACGTCACACTGGTGCTCCAAGGCTATCCCGTTTCAAAGGCTCCTTCAACACAATCGAAAAAATGTGACCTTCTTGTAGCTGAATTTGGAGGACACACCTGGGGCCTGTACCATAAAGTTGGATTTCGGCTTAGCGAGGTAACTTCGGGGTTAACCCTGGGTTTTCTGTACCATGAAGGTGGTTTACGTTTTTATTGGGGTACGTTGCTGTGGTAACATACGCTGAACACCTAACCTAACCTGGAGGAGGTTAAGTTCAGGATAAGAGCTCAGCAGGTTTGAAAGCCCCACCTACTGACCAATCAATTCTCTTGGAAAATGGCCTGCCCATGTGATGAGAACATATGATCAGCAACCACAGATGACATATGTAAATGTATTTGACAGGTTGATTTCACTATTACCTCTGTATGGGTGTGGCAGCAGCATGAGAGTAAGAGTCTCACTATCAACTGTTGAGAAAATACATGTTACACTCTGACAATAAAAATATTGGATAATTGGTTTCTATAAACAACCCAGTGTTTTAACATTGACTCACTGAGACATACCCTGAACAAATGAGGTGCTGTGAGGGCTGCCACTTCCACCGGGGCTTTTGGTAGCTGCAACTGTGTTGCTTTTTGCCTGGATGATGGATTTATATTCCTCGTATTTATTTTAGATTATTGTCTACTCCTCCGTCGTAAAGTATGTGGCTCGGGTAGATCCAGTTTTATGGTACAGGCCTCTGGTGTATCCTTCATGACCCAGCCTATCCCAGGATTCATTTTGGCACTGACAGGCGGAGGGAAGAGCAGCAACTAAACGGGACAACAACATTAAGTTTTTGACAATTTCCACATGCTATTATGTCATTAAATTTACTTCTAATGTTTTGTGAGGTGAGAAATCAACTGTGTAGATTTAGAAATATTGGTGGTGGTGAATTGAAAATTTGATACAACATTTTCAGAATTTAGAAGCTCCATAAACTGGAGCAACGACTTGCCTTGCAGTCTTAAATCTGTCAGGTCAGCACTATTATTTATTTATTTATTCATTGTTTGTTTGTCTGCCCAGCATGTTGGTGATCCAGAATGGAAGCTGGAGCAGGAGAAATGGCCGCAGCCTCCGTGTGGAGCGAGCGGGCAGACCAACAGCTGGACCTCATGGGAGCATTTGAGCGGTTTCTCTCAGATCAACACAGCGTTGATGCCTCCTCTGCAAAGCCTGAAGCTGCCCTCTGATCAGCTTCGGACAAGCAGCATGAAGAGAGGGGTATGCTGTTTTATTTGTGCATTATTACTATTGTGCTTACTTTAAATTACTTGTTGGCTATATCAGCATTTATTGCCATCAGTGTTTGTGTTTTGCTGCCATTATTATAAGCTTATCTGTAAGCTCAAGTTCATTTGTAAACTTTAATGAGCAACTACATGAACCAGCAGATATTAAGAAAAGTAAATGTAAGCCAGTGGAAACTAGTTTACTCCAATAATTCTCTATAATCTGATTCAAAGTGTCTTTAGCCATTATTTTATGATTTACACTGACACAAGCATTTCCAACATAAATAAAGAAGAAGAATAACCTTTAAGGACCTGTCTGCAGGTCCTTAAAGTCATACATTTTCTTAAATTCATAAATTTTTAATCAACATTTTTTTAAAAAATAAACCCAATAGCTTAACTGATTTGTTTTTCTTTTAAAACACAATACTTGACATGTATATGCATGTATGTATGTGTGTGTTTATGTAGTTTAAAAAAAAGAGGAAAAAATTGAAAGTCTTGAATTCAATTTTATACATATTAGGCCTCTGAAATTTAATTAACTGAATGAATGAAAAGTAACTTAGAAACTGATTAATGTATAACATGATCACTTGATTAATGACAACATGATTTAGCTTAGAAAGTTATTTAATTTAGAAAATGGACTCAAAGAATGAATGAAAATTAATTATTTAATGCAGAAACTCACTGAATGACAAATCATGATTGATTAATGACAACATATAATAAAAATACAACATATAACAATAACACAGATACAATAAAAGCAAATGGTACTGCTGGTGACACAAACAGGAAGTCCCCTGGAGACCAGACTGTCACATTTCCAATAAAAATACACCAAATACACTACCAGTCAAAAGTCTGGACACACCTTCTCATTCAATGTTTTTTCTTTATTTTTACTACTTTCTACATTGTAGATACATCCTGAAGACATCAAATATATGAATCAAGATATATGGAATTATGTAGCAAAGAAAATAACTCTAAATATGTTTTATATTTTAGATTCCTCAAAGTAGCCACCCTTTGCTTTGTTGACAGCGCTGCAAACCCTTGGCCTTCTCTCAATGAGCTTCATGATGCAGTCACCTGAAATGGTTTTCACTTCACAGGTGTACCTTGTCACGGTTCATTTGTGGAATTTCTTGCCTTCTTAATGGGGTTGGGACCATCAGTTGTGTTGTGCAGAAGTCAGGTTGGTACACAGCTATAACAGCCCTATTTGACAACTGTTAGAATTCATATTATGGCAAGAACCGATCAGCTAAGTAAAGAGAAATGACAGTTCATCATTACTTTAAGAACTGAAGGTCAGTCAGTCCGGAAAATTGCAAAAACTTTGAATGTGTCCCCAAGTGCAGTCGAAAAAACCATCAAGC
>OMLB01027378.1:9616-22783 GCA_900302555.1 Myripristis jacobus | reverse complement strand
AGAGGCCGAGAAAACAGGATGACTTCTAAGGCCACAAACACATCAATCAACCCGCTGTGGCCACCCCCCCCACCTCCCTTTCTGGTCCTCTATCTCTCTCTGTGTCGCACACAGACACACACATACACGCACACACACACATATGCACAAACACACACTTCCACCCCGGCTGTCTCAATTAACCCATGGTTAATCTTGGACCTCCCGTAGCAACTTCTAAAAGGGAGCCGGGTAGAACGGGAGATGGTATCTGCCAGGAAGATTACAGTGCGACAGGCAGATCAAAGAGGGCCGGACTTTGGGCCCCAGCGATTAGCGGTAATTAAATAAAGTATGTCTGTTTAAACTTCATTAGCAGCTGGGCGTTTGCTCCACCAGAGTGGGCACAACTCAACCATCCTTAATTAAAAGATAATCCACGGGATCGCCCCCTAATCTCCTTCCAAAATATGCTCTCTTCTCCCCCCATGACGGAGGTTTTCAGTCCACCGCTACTACAGAAGAGGCCGGTGGGTGGAGGTGAGCGCTAAAGCCGCCAACAGCCTGAATAGCAGCCAGGCGAGTGGGCTGCTCCTCTCTCCCCTCTCCCAACCCCCCGACCTGGAGAGGAGTAGAGAGGAAAAAACCTGCCCCCGATAACATCAATTTAGCATGCTATTATCTCCAATGGTGGAAAACTACACTCCGGCAAAGTCTGACATAAATCTTGGAGAGCTGGGGGGACATTGAATATGCATGAGCTGAAACAGATATGACACTGCTGGCACATTAATATTCTTGTCACTGGAGGTTTTCAAACTTTCAAGTCGATGACTTGAGCGAATCCAGTCTGGAGTTTCCATAAAACAGGGCAAAAGAATATTATACATAATTAAAGACCTACAAGCTTCTGAACTCTGAGGGCGAAAAGAGAGAAAAAGAAATGTGTTGCTGTAGATTCCATAGAATTTAGATGAATCCACAGTGTGAATAAGGGTGAAGGGATATGACTGTATGGATCAAATAAATTCTGTATCATTGTGTCAGTTTCTTGATATTCAGGGCCAGGGAGAACATGCTCAATGCTTAAGTATTTTATAATAATAAAAAAAGTGTGTGTGTGAGTGCTCGACATACATGAGAAAAAAGAAAGGCGAGCTATTTTAAACGCTGGGCACATATACGGCTCAGCTGTCAAATTCACTCAGTCACGTGTCAGTGAAGTGAGCAAAGACAGATAGTTAGATTGTTGCTTTGTTTTGCAAATGAGCGTGTATTGATCGGTAAGTTGTGATAATTACATGGTCATGGCTTTCTGGCGAGAAATCTCCAAAGCCCTTATTTACGTCACTCACAAAATGCAAATTAACAGTTGGACCTTCTGCGTCCCAGTTTTTCCTCTCCTCATTTGGTTTCTCTTGCCCACTGCTAAGTACCCGTGTCATATGCCCTTTCCATCAAACTCACCCACACTCTGTAATCAAGGGTCATCTTGGAACCATCTCATTTCTTAATCTCGCATTTGGGGGGATTAGTTGTTCCCGCTCTCTGTTTATATTTATGTCTATAAATTGTTGGGCCCCGAGCAATCCAAAACAAACCGGCCGCCCTGCATTTCCCCTGGTTGCTCTTTCTCAAACTGTTTACTCACCCCCCGCCACCCTCCCACCCCTCCTCTACCCTTCAACAGCACCGCATATAACACACAAACACACACACATACACACACATAAACCAGCTGCCCCCAAGCCCTGGTTGTCCCAGATTACCTTCGGTTCACTTAAGGGAAGACACACAATGTGACCCATCTCCACCAGAACGCCTTATTAAACTCAGATGTGCAACCACTTTCCAAACAACATGCTGTTATCCCCTTTTGCTCTGGTTGAACCAAGAGGAGAAAAAAAGGGACCAACTCAAACACTATGGTATCTTCAGACTGATCAGACATGCTTTTGGATTTGACCCAAGCTGTGTGAACGCTGGGCTTTCCACCAGCAGGACAGAGAGATGGATAGAGAGATAGATGGCCCACTGATCCTGCTCTGGTTTGTAGACCAAGGAAAGGGCCGCGAGGCCTGGTGGTGCGGCATCCATCCAGGCCACAGGATGGTCTGTGTCTAGCCTGCCAGACGGTCAGAATGAGCCGCGACCGAGCGTCACCCCAGAAGTACTCTCTATGGAGAGAGTGCAGCACAGAACTGATATGAATATACTGCAGAGTACAGGGTGAATTAGGCTCCAGCTCAGAGCAGATTTGACATACACAATCTGACAGTGTGATAGGGTGGTGTGGTTACATTGGAAATGGGCTGTCTGAAGCATTGCCAGAGACGGCGGAGGGAGAAAAAGTCAATGAGGATGATGTACTAAAAAGAAAAGCAAGGGAAAAGGTCTGGCTCGGCTGGACAATGAGTCTGGTACAACGTGTGTACAATGCATGCTGTACATATGGCCCTGTAGACTGGCTAATCGATCCAACAAATCATGGGGCTCCTGCATGTAGGCTATAACTAAAAAAACTGTCATTTGGTTGATCATGTTATGTGAAAGTGACCTGCCATAATAAAAGCATACACACAAAGAGGTGGCACATCAATTATGTGGATTATACAATAAGCATATTGTATAAATAAAGTGTGCAGTAGAGTATGCATGGTGACACCATGATTTAAAAGGTGGTAGTCAATCAGAGTACATGTTGCAGTTGGGCAGTATAGAATTAATATAATGAATAAGCCAGTGATATATAATTGAAATATAATTCACCACTTCCATCCGAGTTACAAAAGAATTCACCTCTCTTTGTGCTATTACACAATAAATAACATACCGCTGAACAGACATAAACCCTTAAACCCTGTGATACAATGGCCTGCAGTCGTACCATACAAAGCCTCCCTTGAACAGAGTTACACTTGTCTTGTTTACTTCTTGAAGGAAATAATATAGTGACCTCTTCATCCAAGGCAACAATAGCAACAACAGAAATGAGGTTACCATGGTCACTGCAGCGGTGGAAGTAGAGAAAGAGAGAGAGGGGGAGAAGGAGAGAGAGAGTGCAAAGCACAGAGAGGGAGAGGAAGAGAGAGAGAGATTACATCTGCAGCATTGTTAACAGACATATTTCATAAATTGATCCAGCTCACATAACAAAGTTGGGGAGCAGACACATAACCTGACCTTCACCATCTCTTAAGCAGACCAACAATAAATAAATAAAACCTTGCTCCTTTGACAGCCGCTATCCGTAAGCCCGAGCCAGCAGCAGTCAGGCCAGACCCCCTCTCCACCGCTCCTCTTCCCCTTCCTCCCATCACCTCAATTCCCTTCTCCCCTCCATCGTTTGTGTGGAGTATCTGTGCACCTTTAGGTTATTCATCATTCGCTGTAATATATCCCTTCTCTGCTCTTTTTCTCTCCCTTTTCCCCCCTCTACCTTTCTCCCTCCAACAGATTCATTTTGCCCTTGACAGGGCCCGGCCTGTGCTGTGACACTGGACACCCGTGTGTAGCCGCTTCTCTGACACTGGACGACAGGCATTTAAAGCCTGCCCTTTCCCGACTGGACGGAGCTAGAGATAGAGGACCTAGTCTGGTAGGGAGGGAGAGAAGGGAAGGGGAGGGAGGGGAGTCAAGAGGTGTGCAAGGACAGCTCAGCCTTGTCACGCCATTACGACCGGCTGTGGCTGTATCACCGCTCTCTCCCTCCTAAAGGTGTTTTTCAGCTCCGGTTGATAAAAAGCCCCTGGGCAAGGTGCTTAGGTCAGGTCTTTAAACACAAGGGGAAATCTATCCCGCCTCTCGGGCTCTTCCCGGCCGATGCAACCGCTCTCATTTACCCACTCGTTGCCTTAATTTGGCGGTGCAGCCAGATCCTGTTGGTGTCAGCGGGCTTGGTGAATGGGCAAATGTCACGGAGTCACAATGGCATGGGGACTTGTCAAGCACCTTGTATCGTACATGGCAGCTGCACAGGAAGATAATAGATTAATTTCATGAGTGTCTGAGCCCTACAGGACAATATTGCTTTTTCTTTCACCCACCCCAGTCTTGCCAGCTCGTCCTGTCACACAGAAATACATCCTCTCATACATTGTACATACAGCCTCACACACACACATATATATATATGTGTGTGTGTGTGTGTGTGTGTGTGTGTTTGTGTCTGTGTCCGTGCGTGTGTGATAGATAGATAGATAAAAAAATAGAGAGATAGATAGATAGATAGATAGATTACTATATGGACAAAAGAGGACTATATGGACAAAGGAAACCAAAAAAGGGAAGTGAAGGGAAGGCTGTGGTACAGTATGTGGTTTCAAAAGAGACTGCCTCTGGACAAGTGCTGAACCTCCAGCTAAGCCTGTCGACATATTTTTAACGCCCAGTGCTGCCACAGAGGGCTGTCTGTCCTCTTCATTCTTACAGCTCACTATAAGTTCACCTCCTCTGGATGAAGCCATAAGGAACATATGGGCACAACCTGGAACAAGGGAGAGATGCTGAAGAAGGTGATTGGGCTAAAGAGCAGTCATCAATCTCTCTTTCTCTCTTTCTCTCTCTCTCCTGCTCTCCTTCTCTTTCTCTCCCGTGTCTTCTGGCCAAAGAGATACATGTGAGATGATGGACTGGTAAGCAAGCGCCTGGGCTTTACGTGAGCATATGCTCCCAACAAGAATTAGCAGAGCAGAGCACATCTTCTCTGCTATGTGTGCATGTGTAGAGTAGACAGCAATTAGGCAGACTGACAGCCCCACTGCACTACAACCCATACGTTTACTGAGACATGTGAGGAGAATGAGAATTCATATTTGTTACATTTCACGCCAACGTGATCATGCCTGCAGTATCATGGATACTTAGTTTGAATGAATGCAGAGTTTCTTTTAAGAGAGACCAAAAAGAAAAAACAGAAAAAAACATCCATTGCTTGGTTGGCAGCAGCCTCATTTGACCTCGGTAAGAAACTCGAAACCGTCCCACTGCGTATCATGTTGTGGCTGTGCATGTCACGCTGACATCTCTGCTGTCATCTTAAGTGCATCTCTTTGGGTTGCCATGACGCTGCCCAGCCTCCTGGAAGGGCGTCAGTTTGGTGCTGGAATGATGCCGCCAGGCCAGGGCATTTTCCCGGGCACTGAGCTTCTGGTCTAGCTCTACAACCCGCAGCGGCACACACTCAATCTGCACTTCAATGAAATCTTTTCATGCCATTAGAAAAGAAATGAAATCTGAAGGCCAGCTTGCTACTTTTTTTTCCTCCCGATTCCATCACAAAAGGAGGGCAGGAACAAAGGAGGCATTGGGTTGTTGCGGCCCTCGATTGAGACGTACTGCTGAAACACACTGCATTATTATGAGGGCATGCCGGCCGTGGTCCAGTCTTCTCAGAATTACCCACATAGTTAGCATTACTGATCCTGCCGCTTCCCGATAGGAGTAAATGTCTGGAATTCCGGGCCGCCTACTAAGAGATGCCACGCTAGCCAGCAGATATTAGCATCTGTGATGTCACCAGGCTGCACAAAGGGAAGCAGAGAAAGTGAATGAGAGAGGGTTTGTGACCAGTTATTTGTGTTATTCGTATCAATCCTGCATAGGTCAGAGCCGTTCAGGAACACACAAGACTAATTATGAGAGAAAGAAAGGAGAGGGAGAGAGAACGAGCGATGCCAAAACATAAACTTTTACTTGAACCATCATTCATTAGATTAGCGCAAGCCTGTTTGGTCACACTAGTGGAGCTGGTCTCAGAAAGCCAGTCCTGTGCTGGCCCCCATGGCAGGCTTGTCTGCCGGGTGTTAGCACGGCTCCTCTGAATGCTAACTAGCTACTAGTCAGCCTGCCTATGTCTGAGGCCGCGAGGGCCTTCACCAGGGGCACCCCGCAATTGACACAGTTAGAACCAGGAAGAATGAGCAAAACAAAAGTCTATTCAGGCCTGGGTCCTTGTATAGACTTGCCCATCCCCCTCTTAAGACATGAAGAAAAGTAGGAGAGTGAAACTGAGTGAGTGATAGAATTAATGGAAAAAGCGAGGGAGTGAGAGAGAGTCGGAGAGAGGAAGGGTCTTATTGGTCTGGGGGAATGCTCTTGCACCTATCAAATAAGAGGATAGTGAATGACAGTTGGCTGTCATGAGTGATGTCTTTCCCTTCCTCATCTTTTGTTCTCACGTTGTTTCATTTCATGTGATTTTTTAATTTATTTTTCTGAATTACGAGGCGTGTGTGTGTGTGTGTGTGTGTGTGTGTGTGTGTGTGCGCGCGTGCATGTGTGTGTTGCTTCGAGGTTAAGTTGTTTGGGGTTGCCTTGCCATAGGGCGTCCTGATAGCCTCAGCAGGCAGTATTGATCTCAGTCACAGTGGTCCTCTGGCAGGCTCTGTTATTGTTGTGAATGCTGCTGCTGTCAAGTTGAGTGGAAGCCGGCAATGAGGAGTTTCACAGAGAGAAAAACAGCCTTGAATGTTAAAATGGACAAGCTGAAACATTGTTGCAAACAGTTTTTTTTTTAAATAATCAATATTATTATTAATATATTTTGCTGTATTTATGAGCAAACCTCCATCGGTCATTAGCACTCATTCATTCTACACAGCACCTCTCTTCTCTGGCTCTCAATAAGCAAACTAGGCTCAACTGTGCCCCCTAACTCATGGCCTTTGACATAAACTTAAACCCTGTTGCCTGTTAATAGGATTTACTCGTCCTAAATGCCACTAAAATATGACTAAAAGAGTCCAACTTTCATAAGAAACGACAACCATCTTTCTATCATCATTGAATTATTCTCTTTATATGAATCATTATTCTCTTTTCATACATTTAGAAAAATGTCAAACTTGTTACAAAATCTACTCTGGTGCTATTTAATGAGTATGGAGCTGGAATGTGAAATATGTTCCTCATTTGCTCTGAGATGCTTGAGTTGCTGTCAGATCAAAGTCAACAAACAGAGTCCTCGTCCTGGACATCCCAAGCTGTGACTTTTTTCCATCTCTAATCACCTGGAGATAGTGCAGCACCGCCCGCCTTTGCCTCTGGTCTCTGACAGTGGTGACTAGGCTGTTATTGTTCCTCAGCAGCCCATAAATCTGCAGCACTGGGATGTTTGCTAAAAGGGGGATCTGGGTCAAAGGTCGGCGAGCCCTGTCCTTTGGCCCCCTCACGCCAGATGGCACCTCAAGGTTTCCCAGGCTGTCACAGTTCTCTCTCTCTCTAACTCTCTCTCTCTCTTTGCTTCCCTCCACCCCACTTCACTCCCTAACTCAACCCTCGTTCTCACCCCATCCCTCCCCGACTCCCACTCCCTCTCTCCCTGACACCCCCACCCATTCTGTCTTCTCACCATAAGGCCCCAGACCCACAGGGCCTCACCCCTCCTCATCATCCTCTCTCTCTCTCTCTTCATGAACTCTCTCCCTCTGCAGAGATTCCACTCCTTTTCTGGTGGTAGGGGATTCCAGTATAGGGTAAACAGGAAGAGGAAATCTGAGCAGACGCTGGGAAATGGCTGTAAAACCCCAGTCAAATACCTACAGTGAGAGTTCTGGAAGCACACTGCTCGCACTGGCATTATCATCGGCTAATTACTGCATTTCGGAGGATTTTCGTGTTTTCTTTTTTTAACCCCTACTTCTTTCCCTTTCCTCCTTTCCATTTTGTTTAGCAAATAGCTTTTTATAATCCTCATTGAATCAATTTTCTGTGTCAAAATGAATAAATTAGCTTGCTTTATTTTGGAATAAACCATTAATACAGGAATAGCTGGTAATTAATTTCCTGTAATTGCCCCACCGGGATTGGTGTCAGTTACACCCACTCCATGGAAATGCTTTCTATTAGTTTAAACATGGCTCTTTCTATGCCTCTATGTGATTTAGGATGAGAGGAGGGGTGAAGATGGGGAAAGGGGATGGGAGGGCAAGAACATGCCAGGGAGCGAGTACAGAGCGTTTTTGACATAAACAATATTTGAGGAAGACGAGTAGTTGGAACATCACACCCGTCACCCTTAATATCGCATACATGACTAAATTAAGTCTGGAAATTATACATTCTATATATTTTGAGATTGGCAACCAATGTGAATTTTTGTATGTTATCAATTCCACTTGAGCATAATAGAAGTAGTTAATACTTGAACATAAGCCTAAGTCTGAGCTTAAAGCATGGCTGCTTGCAGTAATAGCTCTTTTTTACATAACTCTCCCCAAAATGCTTCTTTAGTTGTAATACCCACACCAGGCTGTTTAACAACTCTAATTTGTCATTTCCAGGGGACGGCCAGGAAGAGCACACTGAATTGCCTTCTCTGGGCTAAGCTCCTTATGTTCACTTGTACATATTGGAGGATTTGTGTGAGCGAACTCAGTGGGTCCAGGTAAAGTAGTCCCACTCCACTGGCTGTGTAAACAAAGGATATGAGGGAGGCGCTGCCTTGTAGCCTCACTCAGCGAGGGTCTGCGGCTCCAACTCTGTACTTTAAGACCTCAGGACAGCACATTAACATCCGTCTCCCCGGCAGTCTGATTTAGGAGTGCTCTCTAACAGGTTCCCTCTGCACCCAGTGCCCCCGTTCTGAGGCAGAGCATTGCTTTCCTGCGGCGTCGGGGCAAGGTGGCAGAATGTTGGCTGGTAAGTGTGTCACCCTGGCTGAGGTTGGGGCACAGTGGCACAACGGGGGTGTTTCTCTTCCCCTCCTTCCCCTTCCTCTCTCTCTCCCTCCCTCTCTCTTTCTCTCTCCATTGCTGCCGCCAGAAGAGCGCTCCTGAAACCAGGGCATGCCCCCAGTGAACAGCGGAATAGGCAGCTGCCACCAGTGGCCCAGGAAAGGCCTGACTTAAAAAGAAATTCGGAGAAATAGCTGTAACCCAAAAACAGGCTCAGTGAGCCGCAAGCCTCCATCGGTGCCCCTATTTTCCTATTTGAGATGAAGTGATGATAACTGCAGTGAGGGAGGGCAGCGGTTATGTAGCCTGCCAAAAGACAGACAGATCCTTCCCCCAGGTCAGGAACCATAGGGAATGGGCAGGATACTGCGTCATGGGGCTTCTCAAGGTTCCTTTTGTCAGTCTTTTTTGATGTCAAAAACACACATTTTCATACACATGTTCTGTGTTTATGCACATACTGTGCATGCACATGTTCCCACAGACAGACGCTCACACACATTTACAGAATAGAATTTCCAGATATCTTTGCTTGCAGTTGACCGACATACAGCTGATGTAGTGTACGTTTTATTGCCTCATACCAGACACAGCTCATTCTCCAATTTGTAATCAAGCACACACACACACATTTGCTCAACTTTTGTTGTGCAAAACTGACCAAATAAGACAGAGTGGTAACGTCTGAAGATGTGGAAAGGGAATGTATCAAGGAAATAGGCATGAGGTAATCTCTACCAGGGGAAACAAAGTTGGGAGGTTTTCAGTAAAATGCCCATGTGAAAACCAACGCATCTCTGCAAGATTCTTTTTCTCTCCTTTACTTTGTGGGAGGATTATTCACATCTGTACAACTAGCATACAGCCATCTGCTGCTTTGGATAAGAAGGTCTGGTGTTGTCATAGGCAAAACGATGGACGTTGCTCTGTGACATGGTTGAGGAAGAGGACAAAGAATGCTTATGCCTGAAAGCTGTGGAAATATTATAAACCAGAAATACCAAAATGCTAAGTGAAACCAGAGTTATCAGAAAGAGAGAAGAGCGGTGGTTTACTACACAGCATCTTTTAGATGAGTCTCTTCTGGAAAGCGGAAAAAAACCTGAATGACTGCTTTGTTCATATTTCATTCTCCCTCATGGGAATATGATGGTCAAACAAAGGCTGTGTATTTGTGTTTTGCTCAGCAGTTAAGGCTCATGTGTTCAACTCCATGCATGTACATCATGTGCTGTTAAAGTCAAACTGTTAAAACACAGAGACAAACACAAAACTATTCTTCTTAATTGTGCACCTCGCAAAAAAAGACACTAAGATTGATGAGGAGATAATCCATGTAAGATGTGTCTTGTTGGAAGTCCACCTCTATTCCTTAAACAGAGGCACTCCATCAGGATTTGAAGTTGAGAAATAAGGCGAGGTCTGAAGTGAATCAATACCTTGGCTGTGGAGTGGTGGCTAGCTGCCAAAGAGACTGGCATATCCAATGTGTCTTCTTCTGGACATCAAGGATGAATAGTGAGTCTCCTTTAAAGCAAAGGATTCCTCGTATATACCCTCTAAATCTGGGACATATTACCTGTCCTTTGTTTTTGTGAGTAAAGACAGAGAAAGAGAGATAAAAAAACAACAACACCACAACAGTTAAACTTCTTTGGTTTGCCTGTACCAATCAAAGAACAAGTGGACATTTACCACTCACAATTTCAAGCACAATTGTAATTTTGCGAGAGTGTTAAATGCACCGTTTTCTAAATACCATTAATACGAGTTCCGAATGACCTCAGAACAATCTTGGGAACTATCCTGAAAGTCTGAGACAAATAAATCCAGCATGGCGGAAATCGAGATAAGGGAGCAGAGAGCGATAGTGAGAGCAGGAGTGTGAGATCTCTAAGCCATGTTAAAGCGGCAGGGTAGGGCACTGTCATGGCTGTGTGTCTGAGAGGGCTTCAGCCTTTGGCTCTCTGTGCATTTTAACACACCATAAATCACTCTGCCGGCCCAGCCCTGCATTACATGAATGATATATTTTATTTACACTATAGAGGAAAACACACATGGTCCTTATTAATCATCTCCCACCTTTAATAATGAGTCAACTTCCACTCATTCATCACCACTTCCAAAGCCATGCCTGCAGAGAAATAGAGAGGGGGCAACAGAGGAAGAGGAACAAAAAACAAACACAGGCGGCTAACAAGGTGGCTGTTTGAGAAGGGATATGCAAAATGTTTCAGAATGCAATTGTCACATTCTTAAAGCATTAGAAGCCAATACCGTAATGTGGTGGAGCGTGGGGTTTTTAGCCTGGGGGATTTCAGCTATTTAGTTTGTCACTCTCTGAGAGTAAAATACCTAGATGACATGAGAACTTTTCTGCTCCCTGACATGTTTATACAAGCTAGCTTCAGCACCATTACTCACTCTCACTTGTCTCGCTTAGAAGTCTCCTCTAATGATCGAGCAGAAGCATAACCACAGCCCTATGACATGGGTGTCATAGAAATCTGCTACATTTGCCAATGTGGCTGCATTACTGTCAAAGCTCATCAAAACTAGGCATTTAAAATCTCAACCCTTCTCCACCCCTCACCCACTAAAAAAAGATGTGCATTAAATGATAGCTGATTTCCCGTCTTTGTGCTTAAAATAGATTTTGCCCTGCTATTAGAACTCAAGTCGGATACAGTGAAATATTTCAGAGTGATTCCTCATGTTTGAAATGATTTAGAAAGCAATCCGTCTTAACAGCAGTCACTGAAAGTTATACTTCACAGTGTATATAGTCTTTGGAGTTTTTCCAAATCACACAAAAGAGGGCAAGGAAACTGTTGAACACATCTCTATCGGTCCCCTCTGTGGGAAAACGAACGGGACGCGGAGATAATAAGTGAGAGCAGACAACTTCAGCTACATTTTTTTATGAGTGAATCATTAAGGCTGTGCCATGCGCATACGTCAGTGATAACGCATCGCAATGTTAGCCATTGAAGGAGTATTGATATTTGAGGTTTTGCTGGTATGATGCAATGCAGGAAGTTAAAACAAAACCAGATGTCAGCGTACTTCTGCTCGAGAGAAAGCTGGCCTAATTGCAATAGCACCGGTTGGAAAACCAAAAGAGACAATTGTTCACCGACAACAACAGCTTGTGCCCCACCTCCTGGTTTTAAGGGGCCATTCTCCCGTGATCCAAACCCACATAACCCACACAAGAAAGCTGGCTGTGTGTGAATGTGTGTGAGTTTTCCCTCTCTCAGATAATGTGTATCCAAAATACATGAGATCCGTTTGATAAGTACCTCATGAAATACCTGTTATTTCAGCATATATTTTCCTTCTGACATTACCTGATCCATTCATTACCCGTCGCACAGGTGTCTCTAATGCTTTACTTCGTTTTTCTCTTATTTGCTTTATTTGTCTCCTTCCAGACCACAAAACAGATTAAATTGTGTTGATGCTAGTTCTGAAATAGTGCAAAAATAAAGTGAAAAATAATTGAAAAGGAGGAAATAGTTGTCTTTTGATTATTTTCTGGATAGTAGTCTGTCATTTGATAATGGCTCAGATCTTCTCAACAGTGAGGCTATGCTTATGCTTAATGAACCAAGAAAAAGGTCATTACAAAACAGCAATATCAATTTTTTGTGAGTGCTATTGCCATCATAAAGAGAGTGGGAAAGTAATAGAAATAAGATTTAACACTGGGTCCTGCTAATGTGTGCAAAGGAGGTTAACTGCTGTGTTTAGTAACAACCAAATGGTGCTCCTCCCATTAAAGGTGGCGGCCTCTTTTATTGTCTAGCTTTAGTGAATCGTCACAGCTTGGCACTGGCTATATAGCATCAATAAACATAATTTTATGAAGCAGCATATAAGCAATAGCAGGTTCAGTGATTAAAGTTATTCAGTCTATAGCCATGCGATATAAAACCACAAACTAACCAATAAATTGTGAAAAGAAAACAGTTTAAAGTTTGGTATACATTTACAAGGTCGAAATGCCATTTTGCAATGATTTGTTGCGGTTAACATCCTTTCCTCCTGGTAGTGTCTTTTCAAAAAAAGTTAATTGCTTTTGGACAACCCAATTCTGGCCATAGAAAAACTTGTCTTTTGAGCCAAATCATTCCCCACCTCCTAGTGATACAGATTCAATAAATTATTGTTAACAAATTCTTTTTCTCTTCTCCCATTTTTTTCCGGATTCCCTGACATTTTCCCTCCCTTTTCGAACTAATGATATATCGAAATCTATGAGCCCATAATCCTATTAATAAAGCTCTCTTGTCCGTGTTACATTTATTTTCCTCCTAATCTCCTTCTCTTCCACTTTCCTCTCTCTCTCTCTCTCTCTCTCTCTCTCTCTCTCTCTCTCTCTCTCTCTCTCTCTCCTCTTTCTCTCTCTCTCTGTCCCTTGGCTGACCCCTGTGAACATTTTCCCCTCACAAAGCTGAGAGAAATTCAGATTGATACCAAATATAATGGCCATTGCGGGTTTCATAAC
>OMLB01027376.1:0-11935 GCA_900302555.1 Myripristis jacobus | reverse complement strand
GTGTGTGAATATGTGTCCATTATGTGTGTCTAACAGCCTCACTTGTTCTCTCTCCTTTTCTTTCACCCAAAGCTCAATGTATATGTGTAGCCTATGCGTGTATGCATGCATGTCAATGTCCGTTTGTGTGTGTGTGTGTGTGTGTGTGTGTGTGTGTGTGTGTGTGTGTGTGTGTGTGTGTGTGTGACAGATTGCGGGAAGAGGACAACAAGGGGGGAAGAAAGAAGCTCACGCTTGGCCACTGACCCCTCTTTTGTCCACACACTGGTCACCTGTCACACACACACACACACACACAAACACACACACACAGCAGGGTTTTGCCGAGGAGGCTTGGGAAACTAAACTGTTGCCTGCAGGAGAATCTCACAGACACAAAGGGAAGGCGAGGGCAGAAAATCACACATGCATGCGCGTACAACACACACACACACACACACACTTATCTATCTACCATGGCTCTGTGAGCAAACCTCTCTGTGAGAAATACTACTATGAGGGACAATATAATGCAGAAGTTAAATGTTTTCAGCTTGGGATTTAAATTGAGTCCAAATGTTGGCCTCTCATCCTGGGACACGAGCTAATTAAAACCCACTCATTCACTTATCATGTGGGAACCCAAAACACAAAAGAAACAGGCCCATTTTCACCCATTTTGGACTCTGACCCACAGTCAAAGCCGTGTGTTGTGGCGTTTGAAGGCCCACAGGGTCTCGGGGTGTATCAGCAGAGCTCCCACCAGGGCAACCAGCCGCTCAGGTGTCGAGGAGCCTCCAGATGACAACGGAACACCGGAACACCTATCAGGAGTTTTCTCCCAGTGAGTATGGCTGCCCTGACACTCTGTGGGACACACTGACTCTCAACAGCAGAACAGCAAGCTCACTGGGTATTTTTAAATAAAAACTACAGACCTATCCTTTTCTTCTGACTTTTTTTTTTTTTTTTGGAGTAATGTAGCCTTTGCTTTTCAGTTTTATCATTGGTTTATCCTTGTGTTTATTTCATTTTACTGAGTTTTATTTGTTGTTTTGAACTTTTAATAGGTTTTATTGTTGTAATATTTAGTCCAGCATTATTTTATTGTCTATTGTTTTTACTTTTTGTCTGTGTTCTTTTACTCTTGCGATGTGAGGCAGTTTGGGCTATGAAAGGTGCTACATAAATAAAGTTTAGTTGAGTGGAGTTCACCTGGAACCATTGCATGGGGAGTCTATTCTGAAAGCCAACAGGAAGAGAAAAATCTAGTTTTGTTATTTGTATCCTTAAAGATGCACAATGCAAAAATGCCCAATAAACACGTCACTTGATGGTTGAGTCTACACAGTTCTCACCATCAGCCTGACTCACTGATAAATCGCACTTACAGTAATCCCCTTAAAAAAAAAAAAAGAAAAAGAAAAAAGGAAACAGCTTCAGAGTTGCTGAGGTTTATTTTTTCATTTTGACAGAGCTAGGCTAATGACTCCCATAGATTTCAAGTCTTTATGCTAAGCTAACACAAAATGCTACCCATAGAACTGAACCACTGGATGTACAGAGGTTAAAATTGTATCAAACATCTTGTCTCAGCCCGGATAAGATGGAAATGATGGCATTTTTGCCCAAAACATTAGAGTATTCCTTTAAACAGTTACTATTAAAAATATATCTCAATGTTGACAATTTTATTTGGTGATTTTTCATCCCCATATACTCCTTAACATCATATATTTGTCCTGTCATTTCCCCAAAGACAGGTTGATTGCAGAGCTGGAATTCTTTACTGAAACCAAACCAGAGGGGTATGGAGAACCGAAACTAAAATTTAAAACGTCTAAATATGCCTTCAAGCATCCAGACCAGTTTAGCCTTGCAAATATTGATCTACAGAAAACATTCACCAGCTGCAGATGAATGTATGAAAGTTCTTGAGTAATTTGATTGGTCAAATAAAATCCCATAGTGAATGATAAGCCTGTTCTACTGCCATCCTCCTCACACTTTGCTCATTTGAATTTCACCATCACAGTGACTCATAGCCTTTATATGATTCGCCAATTTATCTTAGATAGCATTACAGCAGACCCCTATATAGATAGACAGATAACTGCTGAGTTTTGGTAAAGTCTTGTGGGAAAACAGCGATTCCTCCGTCTCTCTCCACCATCCCCCCATTGTTAAGTTTGAACAAATGTAACAGTGACCACAGCAGCCCAAGTCACACAATGACAGACAGCTTATTCAGCCAGTTCATCTGTCGCCGCTCCCCAGGGACCGGGCTCTGATCTTTTCCCAGAGCTCCAAATCTCCCTGCCTTTCTCTTTCTCTCATTTATGTCTCGCTCTTCCTCTCTCTCTCTCTCTTTCAGCCTGTATGTCTCTCATCCTCATTCAGTCTACTAAAACTTCCTCTCATTCAGTCTATTGTAGTATAAATATATTATTGTGCTTAAATTAATATACAAATCATGGTTTTGCGGTGTGAAAGTGGACCTATACAGCAAAACCAACTGGAGAAGGACATTTATTTTTTTCTGCTCACCTTGAATAGATGATAAATGATAGATGACGCTGATGTATTTTTTTTGTTGTTGTATTGATTTTGTTTATTGTACTTTCTCCCTGGGGGTTACGTGGTTGTAAAAAGACCGAGTCATTCCTTCAGAGACACCAGCTCCCATCGGTGCCTTCTGGTCATTACTGGTGCATCGTGGGAACGGACCTGCAAAGGACAATGATTGGCTAGAACAATGGTGCTGGGGTATAACACAAAGGACACGCCCACTTCATGATGGGAAAGAGCGGCGAAGAAAGCAGATGTTGCCACAGAGAGTAAGACATTAGGGGAGAGAGAGAGAGAGAGACAGAGAGAGCATATGTCTCTCTCTCTCTGATGGGGTTGGTTTGTTTTCTACTCTGCAGCAGCAGGTCAGAAAAGACGAAACAGTGATGTAATGATGTTATTGCTCCCACTTTCTAGACCTCTGCGCCGCTCTAATTCGGTCGGGTCTGTCTTCCAGTCTCCCTGGCGTGGGATATTTTCTGACCTGTCTGTCTGCCTGACAACCGGGTTCCTAAAACGACAGGCCGGTACCCAAAAAGGGTAACAGGCTAACTGCTGGTCAGTCCCTATGCGACCAGAATAGCAGTGTGCTTTTCATGGGTCTGAGTCTTCAGATAAAATAATAACTCAGTTTAGCAGCTCTTGCTCTAAACACTGCAGGTTTATGGTAAACAGGCCCAAGGAGAAGTTGTTGGTACCAAAAAAAAGAAAGAAAAGAAAAAGAAACGCCAACAGCCAAAGTTAAACTGTTCATGGCTCAGTGCTCTACCCAAATCCCTGCTGGCTAGTTGGACTTTACCCAGAGTCAGACAGAGAGAGAGACAGACATAGAGAGAGACAGACAGCTGGTTGAGGTGCTGCTGTCCCGTCTGGCTCTGAGTGTCACACTGAACCACCTGTAGGATATACTGTCTCTCCACCAGCTTTTTATTTTTATATTTATCCATTTATCCTTTATTTAGCCAGGAATGTCACATTAAGATACGAGATCTCTTCCTCCAGTGAGTCGTGGTCAAGACGGCAGCACAGTTAGTTTCACATACAAAAAAAAATCACAATACATAAAGACAACACGGGGGAAATAGTAAAGGATTCCACCAGATGTCCGAATACAGTTCACCTTAAGTCAAGGAAATCATGTAAAACACTGTTTCCTTCACAGCAGTTTGTAAGAGACATTTAAAAATATTCAGTGTTGAGCTTCCTCTGACAGAAAGAGGTGTCAAGTGACAGTTAATTGTTGTTGTTGTTGTTGTTGTTGTTTTGGCATTTCAGCTTTGTGTAACATGAAGGTGTATATGGAACCATAAATATGTTTTTCTTGCTGTTCTCCAGCACTCTCTGGTAAATAACCGGCCACAGTTGAGTCAGTCTTTTTAATTAATCCAACATGGCGGGAGCTTTCAGCTTTCAGATACGCCGCGGACTTCGTCACTCTCATCATGTTCCCCTGTAAAACAAAGACACGTAAGAACTAAAATTACTTTGTCCTCAGGCAAAGGGGACATGAATAAGTATATTAAATGTTCCACAAAACATACAGTAAATATGAACATAAAATAATAGCCAAAGTTCTGTAAATGACACAGAAACAATCTTATTGAAATAATCAACTTAATTCTGCCAAAGTCTAAAACAATATTATGAAGTTATTCCTTCTATAAAGCTTAGTAGCAACATAAATCAGTGATAACACTGTGTACATCTGTCAGTCTTTCCAGTGAAGAGGGCTTGGAAACACCGGAGTTCATGAATTAGAGTCAAATCCATAACATGGCTGTAAAGTGCAGACAGTGGCAGTGATTTGACATTTGTCAAGTATAAATGAAGAGAATGGTGCAGTCTTACTCGCTACAACTGAGGGATATGATTTAAAAAAGCCACTTTTTTTCCATTCCTCCACAGTTTAAGGTCATCCACGGTTTTATGTCTTTTCATACTCAAAACTCTCATATCTTGAGCTTGTTGAGAACGCAGCAGCTAAGATTTTAACTCGTGCAAAACAAAAACACCTTACAGCTCCGTGTTCACTTTGGTTTCCAGTTACTGTATTTTACCAATTGATAGCCCAGGCGTTTAATACGCAAAATCAACTTGGACCCCAAGCTTTTAAAAGAACCAGGCGGCTATTCGCTGCAGGCCTCTATTTATTTTTACACAGACCTGCACCAGGCCATTATTGTGATGACAGTTACTGTCCAACATATTTATTGTCGGCCGATTTAAGATTACGGTACACCCTTTTTTCTAGCGTTAGGTAGCTCTCTTATTTTGACAGAAAATGGAAGTGCCGCACAGTTATTGTGCGGCTAACTGTTTACTTCTGCAAAAATAAGGTGCATAGCCCTATTTTGGGTTTACCTCAATATAATGCAAATAATCGCCCCGGCGGTTATTCGCGTGGGCATTTAATATGCAAAATGGGTGCAGACCCCAGGCATTTAAAAGAACCAGGTGGCTATTTGCAGCCCGGCGATTAATTGGTGAAATATGGTAGATGTAGAGTAAGATTTAAAGTCAGACTAGAGAGCTCTTTAGGAGACTGAAACCTTGACCCTGAGTCTGACTCAGGATTAAAGGTGTGTAGAGTGGAGGACTTCAGCAGAATCATTTAAAGGAATAATTCACCCATAAAACATAACTTTAGTATCAAGCACTCGCCGTGTGCTGCCTTCAGCCTCAGATGAGGAAAGCTTTACCTGCATGGATTCGTGGTAAACCCATACTCCAAAGACGCAAGCCATCTTTGAGCCAGTGGGAAAAACTGGGTCCATAATTTAATGATTTTACAAAAGTATCAAAAGTTTCATTTAAAATCCTCACACTCGTCATGCTGCAAAAGTGTCCAGTATCCAGTTGTATGCTCGGTACTTGTATATTAGCTCAAATATTGTGCTTGTGCGTGCACGCTGCATGATTGCGCACGAGAAGATTTTGCAGCTTGAGTGAAAATACAGAATAAGGGTATTGCTGTTGTATAATAATAAATATTGTTTAGTTTCTTATGTTTTATTTTTATTCTATACACTCATTTCTTTTTTTTCTTCTGTCCAATTATGCTGCTCTGATATATTTGCTATGTAAATGAAGTTTATTAGAGTTAGTTATTATTAATATTAGTACTATTATGTCATTATGAGCTTATGGTCTCACTTCAAAGCTATATATTATATTTGCCTGTGGGAAAAAAAAACATCATACTCTTTAATTTCCTCTTAACAAACTTTTTTTTCTGTTCGGCCATCACACACAATTCACTTTTTAAGAGGCTGAATCTCAAAGTTCTCAAAGTCCCAGTATTGGACAAACTATTTCACACAAGACTAAGTTCAGGTTTGCACATTCAACCCAAGAGAAAAAAAGCATAAACAGCTGAAGAGAACAAATTTTCTGACTGCTAATTTTAGTAGTAAGGAAGAGTCATCCCAAGTCGTCATGAGCCATCAAGACATTTGTCAGTCGCTCAGATATGACAGACAGAAGTTTGGTTGTCAGGTGTGATCCACTGAGGCGAGAGAGAGAGGTGTGGCAGGATCTAATAAAGTGTGTGTGTCGGGGCGCTTCTGTGATTTGGGGTTGTGTCTGTGTATGGGCTTTGTTTTCATCTGGCTGCTGTGTATGTGTGGGAATGGCCCCGGTCTGACTTGTTGATTAATGGCCAGTGTGTGTATGTGTGAAAACGCTCCCGGCCCTGTTTCCATGCTAATGAGCAGCAGCAGATGGGAGAGAGGAGGCTGGACCAACAATGAACAAACACACCAGTAGCCGAATGTGAAAAGACAAAACAGGTCCTTCCTGGGTGTGTTTCCATGCACATGGACACTCTGATATCATTATTAGCGATACTCCAGTGTCCTGTTTTGAAGTTGGAACATGTAAGCGACATTCTGTCAAGACTAAAATTAAATTATGATGCAATATGTTAATCTTAATTTGGATGCTCTTGCATGACGACCGGTGATAGACTTAACAGCACCATAGTGGAGCACTGCGCACATGTAAACACAATCATTACCACTTCATAAAAATACTATGGCTGTCAGCCAGTGGAGCACTCAGTACTGTTACTTTAAACCTTCAACCACAGGATCTTCAAGGCATTACATTATTGTGTAAGTAAATAATGAAACCCTCCTGTGCTCATAAATAAGGATCCATGATCACTGATTATACAGAGAGTATCCCCTTTTATTTCTTTTGTTTGATTTCGGGAGGTAAAAGCTTATTTTTCTGTGGAAAATTCCTTTCTAGTAAAATGAGTGACTTGGAGAAATATGTGCATGCAGAGGAGCTCAAAGGGGATTAGTGGTCATAAACACTGTTCAAATAATGTAAATTTAGGAGGAAAAAAAATCATATACAGAGTGTAGTATAAAGATCCAGATCTAAGTTTTTCCTACCATTTCTCCCAAATACTTTGTTGCCATTTTTATTGAAGAGGCATGGAGAAATGTAACTAAAATTGACTTTATAGCTCTTTCTGTTTGGTGCTGATTTTCTGTGTCTTTCTCATACCGGCCCTCTCCCCTCAGCTCCTCCACAGATTCCTGCACTGTCCAGCTTTCTGCTGTATCATTATGGAAATACGCTGCCCCAAAATCCTGACTCATCTTAATATGAATGGAGACAAACGGGGGAAGGGGGTGGGGTGTGAGGGCAGAGAGACAGATTCAGACTGGCACGGAGAGATAGAGCAAGTAAAAAAAAAAAAAGAAAGACAGAGGAGAAAGAGAAAGTAAAATGGACACAGACGCAGACACAGACAGAAGGTTTTAGGTTTCACTATGAAACCTAAAACAAGTAGAAAGAGCAGCTGCTTTAAAAACAAAATCACTCTCCATCCTCCATCTCCGTCTGTGTCTCCTCAGTTTGTGTCTCTCTGTTTTCCGTCTGGTCTCTAACACAAAAGAATTTGTACATTTGTCTTTGTGTATAAATACTGAGACTATGAAGAGCTTTAGATAACAACAAACTGTAAAGATTTAGGGCACTATTTTAACTTTGGATTTGCCAGCCGAAAACAGCAACTGGGAACGGGAGGAAGACCACCAACAACCATTGATGTACACAATAATAATATTTCATATAATCTTTTTATTTTTAATGTTTTGCATGTTTATGCGCTGCTGTGCGTTCCCGTGAGCGTCATAAGCAGAGTGTGTTGTGCACCAGCCAATGTAGACACGCATTACTACGCTGATAATGCACCATTACAATAACAGGGAAAACTGCACCACTGACTTCAGACATGGTTTTTGTTAGTCATTTACACAATTGCTTTCAACTGGCCCAAGATGCAATGAGCCAGCAACACACCTGACCACACCTCATTTTAACACCAACACGTCCATGGACACAAAAGTGGGTGCAAGTGCGTTTTACACAATGTAGGTGCTGGACGGGAAAATGACAACTGCACCGTAACCCTAGCAAAGACACTTTGCGATGGGTGTAAGATAAGGTCCCAGGTGTTAAAGGCAAGTCCCTCACGGTGACATCACTGAGTGGGTGTAGCCAGAGGTGCAACGTGCATGAAAGTTTTCTGTAGATGCTCTTTAAAGCTCCAGTCCATGATATACAGTTGTTAATGCATCACAGCCAAGAGGTGCAGGTTATCAGTGCTTTGGCATGTTTAGGTTTATAAGCAATTACCAGTAATGTGATTTTGCTGGAAGACTTGGATATAGCCTATCACCCTCCAGAAACACTTTTCATTTTATGGATGTTGGTTTGCCCTTTTTGGAGTTGTACAGCACCAACTCCCAGCCTCTGTAGCTCTTTTGGAGAAAAATTATACATATCAGCTCTAGCAATCATCTGCAAGTTAGATGGATATGGAGATAAAACTGATGTGTCCTTTTCCACTGATATGAAGGTGAGTAGATATTGTCCAAATTTTCACTCCTGGATGAATTGTCAAACTAATCATATTCACAAGTTTGCTTTAGAGAACAAACTTCTTAATAACATAAGCACCAAATATGAGAGTATTTACAGTTTGCTCCACAATGCACAGTCACATAAAGGCCAAATCCATCCTACAGACAAACACTGTAAAAACGGTATTTTTCTTATTCCCGTGGATAACGGGCTAAATGTAGATGATGTGACATACACAAATCAGCAAATCACACAGGGATGAGTGTGGCTCTGAGAGGTTCGTTTATGTATCTAATGTTTGTTAAAAGAGTGAAACAAACCTTTACTTGACTCAAGAACTCAAGACAAAACAGGCTGAGCCGGTCGGAGAGAAACAGACTCGTGCTAACAATACATTTTTTATTTATTTTCTGTTGTTTTTGGACTTGGTTCCTGATGCGGTGTTTAACAGAACGGCAACAATGAGAAATGCTATTTTGGTTGCTCACCGAGAAACAGTTTACTGGGGCAGATTGGCACACAGCGTATGTCTGAGCTGTGTTTGTGTGTGTGTGTGTATGTGTGTGTGTCTGTGTGTGTGTGTGAGAGTGTGTGCGTCATATGACTGTTTTCATAAGCATGCCAGGAACTGCATGTTCAATATAGTTATTATGTATTATTATTATTATCATTATCATTATGTACAGTTATTATGCCTATGGTTTTGGATACTGTCCTATCCAAAGTCTTTTTATAAGAGTAGGCAGCACACTCACCATTAGCATTTTATATTTGTTCAGGGAGTTGGAAATCAGAGTACAGACAGACTAGAGGAAACACACAGGGAAAGAGAAAGTTCTGGTGGGATTTGATCTTTGTCTCGAGAGGTGACAGACTTAACTAATCACTCATGTCTGGGCACACATTTAAAGCATTTTCACATCAAATAAATGTCTTGTCTGAGCCTTGGCCCAAGTGGCGGATCTAGGAGGTTGTAAAAAAAAAAAAAAAAAAAAAAAAAAAAAACAGACAACAAGTCTTCCAACCCACAGAGCCACATAGGTCGTCCGTTCCAACCCTCTAATATGACCCACAGGAGTGTTTCTTAAATTACTCTTGGTTGGACTTGAACTCAGATCAGCTCATGAAAGTCATGTTGATTGACCCGTCCAGCAAAACACCAGTCTCCTTATGTGGACTTTGCCGCTTCCTTAACCTTACATCACCGTGTCATTACTTATAGCACTGCTATAGGTCGCTTAACTTTAAAACCTAACTATAGGTCGCAATAAGCTGCTGCACAAATGCCCTGTGGGGTTGATTTTTGCCAGAGGACAGTCTCAAAAAAGCCCTTCATTACTGACACAGACAATCAATCAGGCTATCATACATGATCTAGCCACCATCTCCCTATGCCATCCTGCCAAAACTCCATGCCACTTCTATAAATTTCTATTTGCCGTGTCTTTGCCCGACAGTCGGTCCTGCTTGAGGAAAACTGGATGAATTCCCCGTGGACACATCACGTTTTGTCTTTGTGCAACATAAAAACAATGGCTTGGCTTGCTCTCAGATTCCAGGGATGTTTTCTCCATCACAGTTTGTTGTGGTGCTGTCCTTTGGTTGTTGAGAGTAAACACAAACTTGTCAGGCCATTTTTTTGTGCACACAGTCCGTGGATATCTAGAACATCTAAATGTTAAATAATATGCTTATGCAAGAATGTCTTTTATGTAAGTGACTGATGGAATTTAGTTTTTGTCGTAGACAGAGGAAAGAAAGATGGGACACAGAAAAGATGCCGTGCAACAAGAGTCCCAGGCTGGATGTTGACCGACACATAATTCATGTTTTAGCCAGCTGAGCTGCCACACGCCTGATTTTTGTCCGTCTTTCTTCACCAGATGATGAGTGTGGGGAAATGTTCCAGTTCTGGCACTGACACAAAAACACCATCTTAGCATTGTTACACTGATGCTGCATTTGATCATAAGATGGCTGACTTCCTAGTCAGATAAATCAAATAGAGCAGCTTTTTAAATGGGAGTTCCTCATCACAAAGTCAGGCAGTTTTCCTCAACCTCCACTGCTCAACTTGACATCAGAATAAGAAAGCTGCCCATCAACATCAACTGTAAAAACAGTAAAAATAATGACAATTAAAATGTTGTATACTTCTTGTGCAGATAATGCAGGATAATGGAAATGCTCTTTGGTACATGTTCTTGTTTTAAATCTTAAATGTTTTGTATTATTTTGGTTGTTTACGGCAGTTTGTTCCTGTTACTGTTGCTGTAATGCCCTCGATTGTCGTCTCACTTGGAAAACAACCCAGTCATCAGAGTAAAATGTTGTCATTTTACCATTTTACATTTTTGCAAACCAGCAAATGTGTTGAAATGTCCACATTTCTGAACAAAAAATACATTGCATAGCATTTACCAAACATTACAGCTACTTTATCCACTTTCATTTGCTTAGTTAGCTACCAAAACTACTTGGTTAAGCTTAGGAAAAGGTCATGGTTAACATTAGGAAATAGTAGCTAATGTTCACTAACATTAGCTAACTAATGATAAGGTTAGGAAACATTTGTCGTCTTGGTTAAGGTTAGGAAAAGGTCATGGTTAACATTAGGAAACGTTATCTAACAGTCACTAATATTACCTTGGAAACATTAGTTAACTAAAACAGTATCACTTGACGCGGGAATCGAACGTCAGTCTGCGGAGGGAAAGTCCTGATAATTGAGCTTTCCTCCTCCACATCTACGTCCTGACATAATGTTTTGTTGATTGCTACAACGTCATGAAACTATAAAACAACGACATTTCAACATTTCATTGGTTTACAGAAAGAAAATTTGTTGCCATTGATTTTTTCTCTCTCTTTGTTTAGGGGTGAGATTTTTTAAAATATAGGCCTATATATGAGCTGCAGGGTTTCTCCACCTAAACCTGCATAGTTGTACTGGGCGGTGGTTCAGCAGGCCGTATCAACTTTACTATCATTATTATTACGATTATTTCAAGTAAAAGATGGCAGTCGGACCTGGAATAACATTTCCCTCCAGGAGCCAGTTTCCCGTCTGTGTCGGAGCTTCGCGTTCAAACCTAAATATTTGTTTAGCTCTCTGAGCCACAGAGGCCAAAGAGACCGAGGAGCAGCCGTGGAAAATCTGTCTGCATCTACGCAGCTACAATATGAGAGACTGAGAGGAAAGGGAGTGTGTGTGCGTGTGTGTGTGTGTGTGTGTGTGTGTGTGCAGGTCACATTTCTTCAGTGTGGTGTCCCCTGGATAATGAAGAAGAGCTTGATGGGAAGTGTTGTGTGTATCACATCTGTGATCACTGTGGACAAGTATTTATTGTGTGAGTATGCTTGTGTGTGTGTGTGTGTGTGTGTGTGTATGTGTGTGTTCATTTGTGTGTGTGTGTGTGCTTGATAATAGATTGTTTCAGTTCTGACAAGAGGGGCTGCTTCAGTCGACTTTAAAATTTTATTTTGAGCGTTGCAAAGCACAGAGCTA
>OMLB01027370.1:0-24540 GCA_900302555.1 Myripristis jacobus | reverse complement strand
TGAAGAAGCAAGAAATAGGTCGAAACAGCGGAAAAAGGGCTGGAGAGAGAGCAGAGGTAACCGGAGCCAAAAAAAGCAAGAAGGAGCGAGAGTTGAAATGACAAACGGTAGTCTCCTTCTGTGAGTCAGTATTCAGGCGAGCTGCCTCAGGGGGCAAGAGTGTGGTGTGAATACCAAGAAGCAGCATGACTAGGTGAATTCCTTGACTGGATAACCTCACAAGCTCCTCTAGCCACGATCCTAACATGGAGGCAGTCCCTTGAGAGTGAGGGAGATAGAGAGTGAAGAGAGGGGGGGGACACGGAAAAGGAGAGAGAGAGCACAAGGGCAATACAAAGTAAAATAAACAAGTTGTCCATCTGCTTGTTAAGAGGGACCAGGGACAAACGGACGATTTTTATAGCCAGTGTTTCCTTGCTATTATATTTGTTGAGATGGGCTCATAAAACAACAGATATGAATAATGTCCCCCCTAAGCATCACCTCTGTTTTCCATCTTGTCCTTTTCCATCCGCAAAGATTACTGTTGGGCCTGTACCACGATGATAAACCTCTGTAAAATGACCCCCTTCTCCTTCCCAGGGCCAAGGCAAACCTTTGCATACTTCATACTTAATGATTCAGTGTCTTGCCCAAGGGCAGGTTGGCATGCAGGATGCAAAATGACGGCCCACCACGAGGTCTCAAGAGGGTCTCAGAGGTTTGCCAGTAAAAGGAGGAATAAATTAATTTCACTTTTATGATATTCCTTGTTCCCTGTGACTGAAATTTCAGTGGTGCTTCACTGCAATTGTACAATGATTGAATTCAATATTAAATTTCATGAACATTCAGTACTCTCACCAAATGTGTTCTACAAGCTGGAATTTCATTTCTGTGAGTTAGAATAGAAGAAAAGGAAGGACTGTGAGAGGCAGAGTTGCAGTTGGCTCTTGACACTGTTTGACTGCAGTAGTCAAACAGCTGAAAACATTCAACAGAATTAGACAGTCTACCACGTCTTGAGTCCCAGTCCACCTCAACTTATTGACAGGCCCAGTGTCAGTAGCAAAACACAGAACCGTTTCATTGACAGAGCCAGTAAAGATGGACAGGCAGCCAGCACGCAGTACCAAAAATCCCCAAAGTTTCTACAAAGCCATCAAGGGCAAATACGGCTACACATTGCTTGATGTTTTTTTTTTTCTTGTGTTGCTATGGTATCGTTGCAGTATTGAATTTTTTAAAATATTAACCTTAGTGGTGGTATGGAGGTCCACATTCTGGTATTGTGAAAGCAGTCGAAGGGAGTGAAAAGAATGTCTGATTTCATCATCATTTCATCGTCATCCTCTAATTGTAGCTTGACTAAACCCACATGTTGTTGTTTTGTTTTGTTTTGTTTTGTTTTTAAATTTCTGCACCTAACAATGAAAATCTCAGAGTGGTCTGCTTAGGACAAAATCCCTTTGTACATCAGGATCAGATGGTTCTTGGCATGTAAATTTTAGGAGCCCCTGCCGATGCACCACCCAGCTTCCCCTGAATTTCTGCTGCAGTTTTTGTTTAAAAATAGAAGCACTCTTAGACAGTGTTGGGGAGTAGTTTCACGACATGTAATTAAATTAGTTAAATACATTTCCACTAGCTTGCTGGGATTTCAGTTAAGTTTTCATTTGCAAGTCGAGATATGTTACAGTTTTGGACGATGAAGGGTTAGTGTGGAGAACCCAAGCGGTATTATTTGGTGTCAGACAAGTTTATATATGAGGTGTTTTCCAGAGAACTAGGTTAGATTGAAAAATATTTGGGCTTAGTTTTTAATGTTTTGAATGTCAGTGTGTAAAACTAAACTTAAATCTACAGAACATCAGTTAGTCATAAACAATCTTTTCACAAATATTAAGTGAGGTGGTTGCATGCTTTTTTGAACTTACCTCTCAAATTGAAATTCTGCTTGGTGCAGTGACTAAATTGCACAAGACAGGTGTCTGAATGATCGACATTGTACACAAGAACAAAGCTTTTACTTTCATCTTCCATCATCATCTTCTTTTTGTAATGAATTGTGTGTTTAAATATGTGATATGCAGGCTGCATTGCCAAGTAAAAAAAACTTTCACAATAAAGGAATTATAGTAGCAATGTTTTATGCAATTTGTTAAAGTTCTACATTACATTTTTGATTTGATCATTTTTCACAAAGTACTCTAGTTTGAGCTACTTTTTTCCCCAAATAGCTTTAGTTAACCAAACAATATTTCTCCTGAGGGTAGCTTTTCTGTAGTTCAACATCTCCTAGTGTGATTTAATTGCTAGCCTGCAACACTATGATTACAAACCAGTTGCCCCAACACTGCACTCAGAATGATCCTTTGAAAACATGCAGTACAGTCAAATCTGCTGTTTTTCATTTGCAAATCAACAATCTTTGATCTTTTCAGGTTCTTACACTAAAACTGTCCAAATTCTCGTGTTCTACCTCTCGCACTAAACAGCAGCTAAGTACCACCTTAGCCATGCTCTCGGTGTTTCTCCTGCCAGGAAGCGTCTCCCTGCTGCCTCCTCTGCCTCAGCACAGTGGGTCCCTGGGCTGCCCAAGCATGCCTCTGCCCTTCTGTGGATGAGTGACAGTAGAGACGGCTGCTGACAGGCTTTGAAATATAGGCATGCGCATACACACTCACATACACACACGCACACTTACTATCTAGCACGCACAGGCTCACTTGGCTCACACTTTCAGAATGAATGAACCCCTGTCTGAGCTCATCCAAGTCCATTCAGTTAAATATAGTGCTGTACGGACCGGGAGGCTCTTATAAATAAAATATTGTTTCAGACCTTGCCCTCTCAAGTGAGTTTGATGAATTGATAACTTTAGGATTTTTGAATTTTGGCCTTACATAAGTTATACCGTCATTATACTTACAGTGTTGGCATGTAAGCATTAAGATGATTAGAGGTAAGTCCTTGTGATGGACTGGTGTCTGGTGCTTCACACTGCAGAAACGAGAAATGGCCACCTGACCTCTGAGATCCTTGGCTCAAGCGAGGCTCCCATGGATTACTTAAGCTGTATTCATTTCAAATTGGAACTTGAAAATATCCCTCATGTAAATGTTTGACCTATAACAACCTTGAGTAAATATGGATGCCAGCAAGAATTTTGCTCCAGGTGTAACACCAAAATATATACAGTATTTGTTTCCTTACTAAATAAGCACTCTTATATTGCTTCATTTTTACCGTGAACAACAAAAAGACAATGTGTCTTCTGCCATTTCTGTGTGCCCTGACACCACCTTAACTAAACTCAGAGAAACTGAAGCTCTGAAACAATACCCAAATTTCCGACTTGTAATTCCGAGTTGGCGGACCCGTCAGTTTGTTTGTTTGAGTTGAAATGACCACAACATTAAATAATGTGAATTCCTGGAAGTTGACTCAAAGCCAATTTACAAGCTCAACATTTTGTATCACGTGTTGTGTGAATCGCCCGGATCATGTGACACAAAAATTTGTTTGGGGTCACCAGGTAATTCTTAAAGAGAGCCTGTAAAACCCATTTCATTTCATTTCAGTTAGTTAGAGTTAGAGTTGTAGAGTTTCACAGTTGTAGTATTCTCCCAGAGAAAGTAGCTTGCTTCTTTCTTGGATGTTTACAGATGTATTTGTTGTTGTTTTTTTAATTCATTTTATACAGTTTTCATTTATCAGAACCTCCGCTGGCTCATTAGTGTGTCTGCCACAGCTCCTCCATGTATAATTCCACCTCTCACTCTAGAAAACATCTTTCTTTCAGAATCTCAAAGCACACAACATTACAGAGCTACAGTCAGGATTTGTCAACATCATGACCACCCCTTGTTTTCCTGTCGTCCTTGTGATCTGTCTCTCTGTCTCTTCTGCTGTCTCTCGCTCTGTCACTCCCTCTCTCTGATCTGCTCCTCTGCTCTCCTCTCCACCATCTGTTAGCATTAGACAGTCGTGTCTCCGGAGCAATCTTCATGCTTAATAATAGTACCTTGGTGGGAGCTTAAGATGGGGACAAGCAGGGCAAGCAGTTAACAAAACGCTGCTTCAGCATGCACCAAACTCGACCAGTAAACAGGCCAACTCGTCAGCACATACTGCTGCCACCCTTAGTTACAGGCTGCCAGCGAGGGAGGCTTGGCAATAATAGTCACTCGACTACAGTTTTCTCAACTTGTGGGATGGCCATTTTGCATTGCACCACTCCATTGTGCTAGAAATGGATTTTCAGACAGCCATCATCATCATCGTAAGGATGATATTCTATAGATAGACTGACAGACATTAACACAGGGAGGCTGGTTTGAATCATGCTAAAAATGACCCTCCTCTCTTGCTTTGCCTCTCCTTCCTCCTGCGTCAGTCGTATTTTACTCAGATAGGCTAATATGCAAGTGATTAGAGGCACATTAATGAATTTTCATCTCTGTGGAAGCCTAAATGGAGGTTCGTTTATCATAACAAATGCCCAGGAAAAATCATCTCACCCTCTTGCTGCAAATTTAATAATAGCTTCCAGGGCATCAGAAATATATTGCTGCAGTGTTTTGGCAAGAATGATGTTTCTGCACCTAGTGGAGTATCTTTAAACAAAAGACACGCAGGCTGTTCAGGTGAACGCTGCAGCACTGCGTGTTGATGTAGAAATGGAGGATAAGTGTTTCCACATGGCTGTGTGTGTGTCCTCCCAACATTTTGACAGTTGGTTGTTTGATCATCCACAATATTTAACCATCCTGCTGCCCCTCCGCCAGCTCCACTACCAGTGCCATAGTCATTAGCAGGTGGCCGACGTGCATCTCTATGTAGATGGGTGATTTTCCCCTGGCTGGCGCTTAGTCGGCAAAGCTATATACATACACACACCAAAATGCAAGTGCACGCACGCTCACACACAGTCTCCCTGCTCGTTGGCTGTATTTCACCAATAATTGGTTTCATTTAGAGGACAATGGCTGTTGGTACTGGATAATGAAACATTAGGAATTAGCCCCTATATTCCCACTGGTACTACTAGCTGCCAAACCTATTTTAGCCACTTTATCCCAGCTACCACTGGTTGCCAGTTCAACTTTATACATTACAGCGTATAGCTGCTCCAGCACAGCTAGCCTCACAGTTTAATCCAAACCTATTAATCTCTTCCCCTTTTTTGTCTGGGCAAGGCCACCACATGCTCCCAGGCATACAGAAAGTCAACTATAGGTCACGGGAATGAATGTCTGTTTAATGTAGCAGTAATGGTTTAGTTTATTATTTGACCTCACCATCCCTGTAGAGCATGTAACCTTGTGGAGAATGCAAATGCGTCTGTTGTCTTTATCTCTGTTACTTAATTTGCTAATCTGGCCCCGGTCCTCTGTGTGCACGGACTAAATAATGTATCCATTATAATTGCATATAAGCAGCACACTATACTAGTTAAAAGGAACTAGCTCAGTGAAAACTAAGCTGTAATGTTGTACCAATATACAGCCTTGTGCTGCTCGGCTCACAAGCCATGAGAGGCTAAGCTATGCTCTTATACAATGTTAACCTAAATGTTTACATGCAAATAAGATCCATATTATTATAGTGATTTAGGATGGGGAGTTGTATGCTCGTCACATCAAAATCCTTTTATTTACTGCTAGAGTCATCTCTATCTTTTTTTTTTTTTTTTCAAATTATCCAGGCGGTAATAAACGTTAGTTAATACAGATCAAATTGTGCCCAGGGCACCAGAATCAACGCTGAATTTCAGCAGTGTTTCTTGTTAATTAATCTTGGTGCTCTCTGTTCAGAAGTGGTGTTAAACACTCTGATTTTTTTTGTTTTTTTCACCACCTCTACCTGCTGGTACTTAACCTATTACCCCTCCGCCTGCAACAAAAGCTGCTGTTGGGCTTGCTTGTGTAATTTGGATGTAGGTTCAAAGAGTCACTGACTGTAAGACGAAAGCTGAAATGATTCTAACACTGTGCCGCTTGACTGTGTCTGTGTTTGTGTGTTGTAGGGACGAAGGCCAGGCTACTTCTCCTTCCTGGATCCCTTCTCCCCTGGAGTTTGGCTCTTCATGCTGCTGGCCTACTTGGCTGTCAGCTGTGTCCTCTTTCTGGTGGCCAGGTAAAGAGATCGCCATTAAAATTTACTGGGCAGTGAAGACAGAGGGAGAAAAAGAAAAGGGAATGAGAAGATGAGCGATAAAATAAGAGGAAGAATTTTGGGTGAAAGAGGGACAAAGGAACAGGTGTCTATCCAGTCTCTCCAGCCGATCGTCCCCATCTCACTGAGAGAGACGCTCCCTTTCCAGCGGCAGGTCCCCAGCACCACACTGACACCTGGTGGCCAGGCAGGGAACTGCCATGACTGCTGGT
Organism: Myripristis jacobus; assembly: GCA_900302555.1. Taxonomy (NCBI): domain Eukaryota; kingdom Metazoa; phylum Chordata; class Actinopteri; order Holocentriformes; family Holocentridae; genus Myripristis; species Myripristis jacobus. The sequence continues at coordinate 18,169 of OMLB01027370.1, read as the reverse complement.
GCAAATCAGAATCACAGAGACAGTAGCATTATTGCCCTTGACTCCTGCCTTTGCCAAGGATTTTTCTTTATTTACAGTGCAAATTGCATGCCTTGTGTAACTGCTGCTGGAGTGAAATTGACATAAGATGCCCCAGACAGCTAGATCACTTCTCCAACAATTGCCAAGTTAATAACACCTTTTGATATGGAATGACGTGGATATTCTTCATGTTCGTTAACCTGTGTACAGTCTGTCTGCTGAGGATAGCTAAGTACAATGTACTGTTATTATGTTCAGTTCCTCCTGTTGCAACACAAGTGGGTGGTATAGTACCTTGAACCTCAAACTCACTTCAGTTTTGCCACCTGCAAAAACATTAATTTTCTGTGTGGCTCTCTGGTTAATTGTTGCTAATCAGAATGAAGTCTTACCCTGGTTTTCAGACAGAGACCACAGTATGACCACAGTACAACATAAAACATGCAGTTGTCACAGCTTCCAACAGTTCCACCTCACACCACGACATTTGAACATGCCAATTATAGGCTGCCTGCACTCCCAGCGTGCATGTAGACAGCTCATGGGGAATGGAAAGTAGTTTGCTCTCCCCGGGGAGCCAAGGTGACTTTGTGCTCAGTTGACTTGTTTTGCTCCTTCTTTTCCTCTCCCTCTCTGTCTCCATTTCACTTGCTCCCTGTCCCTTGAGTTTTGCTCTCGTCACATTTCATATTTTACTTTCACTCTTGTTTGTTTCGCTCTCGTTTGTCGTCCCCGTCCCATAACTCCTCCAACTCTCTATCTCTTTGTGTCATCCTCTTGTCTCGCTTTCCCCAGACTGACACCCTATGAGTGGTACAATCCACACCCCTGTCTGAAGGGCCGCTGTAACCTGCTGATCAACCAATACTCACTCGGCAACAGCTTCTGGTTCCCCGTGGGAGGCTTCATGCAGCAAGGCTCAACCATTGCCCCCAGAGCCCTGTCCACACGTTGTGTCAGCGGAGTCTGGTTAGTATTGACCACAGAGATGCATGCAAATATAGATGCATACTAGAGAAATGCAATTCAGCTACATTTAAACAGACGTCTTACAAACAATTGTGCAGCTAATCTAAAATAAAATATTCTCTCTTATAACGAGGTCTAACATGGCTGGGAAAAGGTTATTATATGCATTAAAAGCTATTTGAAAGGCTTGGTAAAATATGACAATAAGCAAATATATTTGAAAATCTGCAGAAGAGAGGACCATTTTTAGGGGTGCAGTATTATTACAGAGCCGCACAGTGGCAATCGGAGAAAAAAATAAGCTGTATATCAAGGCCACCTTTTATCGTGACTAAAACAAGGAGTTTTAAGGATTAAGACTCTTAATGAAGTCAATTCAAGTCCATTTTATTAGTATAGCCCAATATCACAAATTACAAATTTGCCTCAAGAGGCTACAGCAAGGGGCTACAGCGATGCAACATCCTATGTCCTTGGACCCTCACATTGGATAAGGAACTCCCTTAAAAAAACTGTGAGAAAAAATACGAAGAAACCAAAATTAATAAAACGTGGGAGCAAAGCATTTAAAAGTGGACGTGGTATGTGATTTTTTTCTTTATGGCTTCTAAACAGCTTGACTAGTACATCTGGTGCCAACTAGTAGAACCAGTAACATTTTAGGCCTGTAGTTGACTAGTCTCACACATCACTAATGCAAATTCTGCTAACAGCCTGCAAATACACACATAACTCGCATAAACATAACCAACATCTTCCAGTGTGAAATGTTGTGGATATTGTTAATTTGATAAAGACCAAAGCATATGCATAAATTTGCACACCATGCCTGTACCCCCGCCACCTCCTGCACACACACACACACACACACACAAGGGCTTGTTCACACATGTATTAATTTTAATTTGTGGCATATTGCTTCACCGAGGCATGACAGTATTTCATCCTCCATGGGGTCCTGAGGCTTCGTTCTTCAGTTGCCCTAACATCATGGTTGCTTTGATTGTGTGTCTGGTCTCTCCACATGGTTGGACTGCTGGGGTGGTGGTGGTGGCATGTGTATGCACATGCATATGTGAGAGATTGTCTGTGTATGTGTGCCTATCTTCTTCGCAGTTGAAAGCGCACTTCATTTCATCCAACCAAGCACTGTCACCATTATCCATGCATATCCATTCGTTCATCCATCCGCTCCGTCATCCTTTGAAAAACCTACAGAAGCCTCACCTCTCAGGTGCACATTTATTTTCATCGACACTTGTATTTTCTTGTATGTCCGCCTATCTTTGTATACCATCCTGCATATTTTCACACCCTCATACATGAATGTGTGTTCCTGCCACATAACTGCAATCCCGTTCCCTATCTTTCCTCCTCAGGTGGGCCTTCACATTAATCATCATCTCGTCATACACTGCCAACCTGGCTGCCTTCTTAACAGTCCAGAGGATGGAGGTGCCTATAGAGTCAGTGGACGACCTGGCAGACCAGACGGCTATAGAGTATGGAACGATGCACGGAGGATCCACCATGACCTTCTTCCAGGTCAGAGGTTACATACATTTTTTTCAAATAGAAGAAATTAGGGCTGCACGCAATCAAACGGTGCAATATCCTTAACTTCAATATCAATATTGTGACAGTAGTGTAGGGAGGACTATTGATGTTCTCATGAGATATCCATGCACAAGAGATTTCTGCTAAACAATCATTAGGGATGTGGATAGGAAGAGCAAGATAGGAAAGGCAAATAACAAAACAGCTACAATAATGAGTCTAATAAGTTCAGGAAACTGCATTAGTTTACCTTAATGAAGCCTTTAAAACCAAGAAAAGACAAGATTTGTGCCATATCATGATATAACAATATCCAAAATCCCTGACGGTATCTGCTCTCATATCCTGATACTGCTATAATCGCAAAATATTGCCCAGCCCAGACTTGCGGAACACATAGTCTAACCTATGCACACACACACACACACACACACACACACATGCACATAGAGGCCGACCTTGGATTCCTTCACAATCAATGGGTCACCAGTGATGTTATCCTCCCCATCACTTCCCTATCCTTCCTGTCTTCCTCGTCTGACCACAGGTTTTATCTGTTTCCTGCCTGTTCCCCCACTCCCATCACTCAATATCCCTCCTCCTCAGGCAGATGAGGCACTAGTTCAGTCTGGTGCCCAGGAGAGACGTATGCTATCGCCTTTCATCCTCTCTGATCCTCTCTAGATTTGACCTCAGTAAGAGAGAGAGACAAAGAGACAGAATGGGAGAGAGAGTCACAACGGAGAGAGAGACACCCAGGGATGATAAACGGAAGCAAAGGGAGACATCACCTTGTCCTCTCCTGCTCTTTTATGTCCACTGGACCTTGAATAATCCCAGGAAGGCAGTGTAGGCCAGGGGATTGTGTGATGAAGATTCTATTCTGGACACAGTACAAGCTGTGCTGAAAAAAAGTATTTTTTAACATTCAAGTGCAGGACACCTCTCAGCAAATCAGCTTTTGAATAAATCCATCAGTCAACAAATGGGGAAAAAAAACAAACAAATGAGAAACAATCTGCAGAACCGCGAGATTGAAAAAGATGTGTCTGAGAGCGATAGATTGTTTTGTTTACAGTCCCCTGTGTCCACCTGTCTCTGTGTCTCCTGATCATATCTCTGCTCCCTAATCTCCAGAACTCGCGCTACCAGACCTACCAGCGGATGTGGAACTTCATGCACTCAAAGCAGCCCAGTGTGTTTGTGAAGAGCACCGAGGAGGGCATCGCCCGCGTCCTCAACTCCAACTACGCCTACTTGCTGGAGAGCACCATGAACGAGTACTACCGCCAGAGGAACTGCAACCTGACTCAGATAGGAGGGCTGCTGGACACCAAGGGCTATGGCATCGGCATGCCACTGGGTGAGTGGAGGGGGAGAGTATGGCAGGAAAGGAGGGACTGAGGGTTGGGTAGAAAGGGTGACCTACTGGATTGTCATCTTGTATCCAAGACCACAGAGAGGAAAGTGGGAGGGTAAAGGTGAAAGAAAGGAGAGACACCAGTAGGAAAAATACAGAAGGGTTCGGCTGAAACGTGTGATTCACTCTGAAGTTAAGAAATGAGGATCCAGGGTACAAGAGGATATGTAAACTTTTCTCTGTTGAGTAAGAAGAGCTAGACTTCGGCAAAGGCACACCACAGGCTGCTGCTGTCACAGAGGAAAATGATGCGGGAAGGGAGCGAGAGAAATACTGTACGACCTTAATGGTTATGCTGTTTTCATGCTGCGGCGTGAGACGTGAGGAGGAGTGAAAAGGAATTGGAAAAGCTATATCTGTTGAATGGGGAACTGTTTCTGTATGACTCCCTGGCTGCTCTGAGAATATAAACACAAGGTTTACCTACACTTTGATCTGAGGTTGACTCAAACTGCAGGCGGAAAAAAACACATAAAATAAAAAAAAATGGTTGATTTGAACTTCTTTGATGTTTAAAAGATAAATAAACCCACTCTTTAGCATGTGATTTTCAAACTTGCTTACCATGTTTTGACCTACAGTAAACTACAAAAAATGCTCAAGGCACTTCATCTTATATTTAGTCTTATTTACTTATTTATATCTTTCTTTATTATTTGAAAAGCTGAACATTTCTTTAGAGGAGGAAGATAGTTTACCAGTGCAAATCAACAACATTCAACAATTTGAAAAGAATTGATTTGTTGTTGGATCAGTTTGCACCGATAATGTGTGAATTTTAATCATTGGGGTACATCTTTATTTTGTCTTTCAGAAGGTACAATTGTATGGCTGAGCACAAGATTGAATAACTTGTTAAAGGGTCAGTTCCACTGGAATACAAAAAAGGCATTTTTCCACTTACCGCTAGTACAGTCCATCTACCCAGATAGCTTCTGTGTGATTTGGTGAGGTTTCCAGTCTGCTGTGACCACCCCCTATCTGCTGGTTCCCCAGTACAATGGGGCTGGATGGGTAGTTGTTTTGTGGAGCTGAAACGGTCAAAAATGAATATGTGAAAAACTCAATAGCTCTTTCCAAAAACAATTACAGAGATATCCAACATGATCCACAGCCACCCAGGGAAAAGAGTTTTGTTGGGAATTATTTCCTGCTGAAGAACAGGGGCAAACTGTATTGACTGTTTACATTTGAGCTCCACAAAACAACACTCATCCAGTTCAACTGTGCTGGGAGACAGGGGAGATCACGGCAGACTGGAGACCTTGGATAGATTCTACTAGGGTTAAGCTGGAAAATATATATTTTTTGTGTTTTGGGTGAACTGTGCCTTTAAAGACTGATCAATGTGTTATGCTGAGCATTTTTCCCGTGTTCTCTGCAGGGTCAGTGTACCGTGATGAGTTTGACCTAGCTATCCTGAAACTACAGGAGGACAACCGTTTGGAGATCCTTAAGAGGAAATGGTGGGACGGTGGCAAGTGTCCAAAGGAGGAGGACCATCGTGCCAAAGGTTTGTCCCCATTTATCCTCGGTCTGCCTCTTGGAAAAGGGTTCCAAGGGCAAAGCAAGAACCCTAATGATTACTGTGCCCTAAATGTCTTATGTGAAAGTGAGGAGAAAACGTCATGTAAATGAGGAGGAGGATGCTAGAAAAGAGGAAACTGCTTTTAGATAAAATAATGGAGACCAGCTGTGACATGGCATGCAACAGCAGAAATGAATGGTATGTTTTTGGCTCGCTGGCTGGCAGGGCCTGGGGACAGGTGTGTCAGTCCTGTCCAACACTTCACTCCACGGCAGCATATCTCAAAATCTGTTGGGCGGATTCTCTTGACATTTTGTGAGCACATTCACACTCCCAAGAGGATGAACCCTGTCTAACGGGAAAAAAAGTCAGCTTTGCACACAAGATATTACAAAACGCAGTCAGATCTGTATACAGCATATCTCTAAATGTAATAAACAAATTGCCATGATACTGTATTTGGTGAGCACATTCATGCTACCCAGACTATGAACCCTGTTAACCCTGTTGAGCGTTTGTGAACCCTGTTTTTAACCCTGTTTATAAACCCTGCTTACCTCCAGCTCTATCCTCAGGGCAAAAAGGTTCAAACATTGCCATTGTTTGTTTTTCCCCAACATGTGCCAAGTCAGCTGGACACCAGCAGCGGAGGGTCCATGCGTATTCTTTCATTTACTAGCAAAACAATTAGGCTTGAAATTTGTGCTTGTGATCACTCTGAAAAATGGTGGGGGCAATAGTTTCATGTTACTCGTGTCATACATTTGACCAATCAGGGATGATCAGCTAAAACGACCCACCAACAGCCCCCAGGAAACTGAAGCATAGTACTGCTTCAGGTTCAGGGACTGTGTTTGGGCCCAGGAGCCCACAGGACAAAAATATGGGCTTATGCCTTTGTCGTAAGCAGGGTTCAGGGTTCCTGGTTCTTCAGAAAGAGTTCCTGTGTTCTGGGAGCAGTTCCTGCTGTGGAAAAGGGCTATCTGTCGCGCTTCCTGGTTATATTCTGTCGTCTCTCATCTGCTCTTTTCCCTTCTTCCAGGTCTGGGTATGGAAAACATCGGTGGTATCTTTGTGGTGCTGGTGTGTGGCCTGCTGGTGGCTATCTTCATGGCAGTGCTGGAGTTTGTGTGGATGTTGAGGCAGACACCAGGAACTGAGGTGAGAGAGGGCTATCTAACCTGCATCTGCTTTGTCTCCCTCTCCCCTCCCTGGCACCCTCCCCCACGCGGAGCCGCTAGGCTATCCCACAATGCTCCACTTTGACAGGAAGGGTTTTAAGCCTCCTGTTCCTATGGGTTTCGTGCAGCCCCTGGCCTTCCACTCTCCAGCCTATGAGACATAATCAGCACAAAACCAAAGATATACCTCACTTATACCTCATTTAGAGTAATCTACAAGCATTTATGGATTAGTTCCTATGGTGTAGTATAGAATTCCTATATAGAAATATATAGAGAAAGCATTTAATGAGTATAGTTAGATCTCACCAGTGGTAAAGTACAGTACAGTAATGCGTATAGGGTGCCAATGAAGAAGGCTTACTCTTAAAAAGTAATTGTGTGAATGTTAACCGTAACCTTAGCCCAGGCTTTCCAAGTCTATATTTTTACTTTAAACATGCCTTACACTTGTTTCTGATGTGATTCCTTTAAAAGATACTTGACAACTGTCTTTCCAAGCACTGTGATTTTTATTCAATAAACTTTCAGCATGTGAAAGTCAAAAACCACGTCATGTGATTTCTTCTTTCCAAGACCTTAGACTTACCTTACACTGTGTATGTGTGTGTGTGCGTGGGTGTGTATATGTCTATGTGTCTACCTACATGTGTATGTATGCCTGTCATGCTTGTTATTGTGTTCATGCGCAGCATGTGTGGACTGATACCTAATTACTCTTGTTTTGCTCTTGGCTGCAGTATCTTGTCTCTTAGCTGCAATTATAATTGGTTCACAGTTTACACATCTTGTAGATACACAGTGGAGATCATATTGATCGGTGGAGGAGACGTGTGGATAAAACATGTATGTAATGTGTCTGTACGTGTCTGTTTCACAGCAAAGTAAGGCTAAAAATCCCACATGTATGTGCTGTTTTCTCTGCTGCCATTTCTTTGAGCTACATCCACGATCTCTGTTGTTTGCCACTGTGCACTGATTATCAAGGTAACCATGAAAATTATATGTGATGTGCCTGTGATGTCTGCTGTACCAGTCTGTCCCGATCAAGTCAGTCAGTCAGTGAGTTGTCCGGCCTCTCTCCCTCTCTCTCTCCCCTCTCCTCTTATCCCCCTTTCCCCTATCTTTTTCTCCCTGTGTGTGTGCTTTCAGCAGTCAATGTGTGAGGAGATGCTGCGGGAGCTCCAGGGGATCGTCATGTGTCGCGACAGCCTGCAGGTGAGGCGCCGGCGGGGAGCTTCTATGCTGCGACCGCGGCCCCTACCCCTGGAGGAGCGGCGGGCGCGAGCTGCTGCTGTTAGCCTCAGCAACGGCAAGCTCTGCGGGGGCACTGGACTGCCTGAACCCCTTTCCCACAGACTGGCGCAGGAGGCTGCCCTGGTGGCGAGGGGGTGCAGCCATATCCGCATTTGCCCCGAGTGCCGACGCTTCCAGGGACTGAGGATGCGTCCCGCGGGGGCCACCGGGACGCTCCCCTCCCCCACACACAGCGAGGAAAGCATAGAGTGGGAGAAGACCACAAATAGCAGTGAACCTGAATAACATCCAACACACATATCCAGGACTCACTTTCCCAGCATCCACCTCTCCACTTTACAGGGATCAGAGGTCATGTGGTTGCTGCTGTGAGCTTGACCTTAGAGGGCAGGACAATGCTGTGGACCTTGACACCCTGAGGCATCAGCCAGTAGTGAGCTTTGGAGTCTCCTTGGGCGATGTTTTTTCCCTGGTCATTGGAAAAACTGATGAGTCTGTCTCCTTGTGGTCTGTCCCTGTTGGCCCTCTGTCCTATGTTGAGCAGGACGGACAAAAACAGCTATGGGGCATTTGTACTATGCAGTATTTTCAGTCGTTCATCATTGTGCTGTTTCTTTTACTTTTTTTCTTTCTTTATTAAATTATTCCCCTCCTCTGTTATATTATCAGTACTGATACTATTATTATTATAATTCTTTAAGACTTCAAGCAAATTTTTCCTTTTTTTTTCTTTATTTTTCCTTTTTTTTTAATCACACAACTTACTGTATGAACGTATATTGCCTCTGAAGAGCTGCAAAGTTGAACAGACTAATGCAAGGTCATTTTTTTTTCCCAAAACCTTTTATTTTGAAAGTGCCAAAAAAAAACATACGTATGATCTTGTGGCTGAAGAAAACACCACAGCCTTGAGAAGACAACAAAACAACAAACAACAAAAAGAACTGAACCTAAAAAAAAAACAAACAACAAAAAAAAACACACAGACAGAGACACACTGACACACGGACTTGTTTTATAGTAGTGATATTCTATAAAAAGAAAATCAAAAAAAGATGTTTTAATTGTTGGTATCTCTGAAAGACAGCGATGTATGTCCAGAGGTGTTGGCGGTTGCTCATTGAATGATTCGTTGCCGAGGTGACTGCCAAGGAGCTGAAAGGCTGATTCCCTGTTCAGAAAATCTGCTCAACAACATGGTGGCTGGAAACGCAACTAGAAATCCCCAAAACATAAACATAAACCCATCCATCTGTTCCTTCCTCCTCTGTGTCTTGACATACCGTCCCCCTCCATCTGTCCTCCACTCTTGACACCCTGACATGACTAGCATCTGTATGATTGTATCTCCTCACCTGTCCCAATGAAATGGCACCGTCCTTTTATATTTCCCCAGTCCCAAATGTACACACAATCCCCTGCTCAGTATACAGACTGTGCTGGAGATTGGAGGTCATATTTCCCCAAAGTGATGCATTCCCTCCATCTCACCTCCTCCTGCATAATAACACCAGGATGAATTCAGCTTTCATCAGGATGAGCCTGCCTGTCTGTGTATGAATTCAATACAGTATTAAGCATAGCAGAACCGAGGAAAACATCGAGTCCCTGGTAAAGGATTTTTTTTTTTTAATATCAGCAGTTCTTTTAAATGTCAAGGCAGTTCAGCTATTACTGAATGTGATGTTTTACACACTACGAGAGGAGTACTTCAGTTCAAATCAGACGAGATAGTCTCTGACATTTTTGCAGGTTTTTTTTTTTTTTTTGTGGTGAAACCAAGCCAAGCTTAGAATATATTTAAGGACAATAATCCTTAAGGGTCTATTTTTACTTTCACAGTGCTACATAAAAGTAATTGAAAAAAGATTGAATTGTTTGACTTATCAATCCAGTTTTGGTGATTAAGATTAAGTGGAGGTCATAAAATCAAATGAATTTCAGTTTAGACAGTTTTTATGGAAAGAGTAGTTTTTTTTTTTTTTTTATTAATTTAGTCAACCAATAGCTCCACTATTCCACACCATCACCTCCATAGGTGAAACAGTGGGAACAAAGCACCAGCAACAGGATTCCTAGGATCCAATTACTATGATTATAATTATTATAATTTGATTTGATTTTGATTTGATTTTGTTTTACTCTCCCATTGCCGGTAACAAAAGAAAGATATTTTCCAGCTGAACAGCCTGGTTTGAAGGTTTCGCTGTATCGTAGCCTGGATGTTGTACAGTGAGAGCCGGCGCACATCCACCTGTCTGCAGCATTTCTTGCTCGGCTCTGATGTGTCAGTCATTTTAAATCTGACCACGAGATTCTGTCAATCACCACATCTCAGAACTAGGCCACCAACTAAACACAGCGTGAAAGCATCAAGCGCACTCTGCCTCTCGTAGTTTCACTGGCCACAGTCACCTTCGCTAGCCTCACCTCGCCAGCAGGTTATCACGGTTGCACATGCTCTGAAAAGGCTCTTTTAAGGCAGCAACCTGAGAGGAGGGAGGTGGATTTTGGAGTTAGAGACCTTGTTATGAATCCCCCTGCCGATCCCTCTGTAATCATTCACCATGTTTATATGTAGCTATATTTTAAACTTCATGTAGTAATTATAGTAATCTATAGTCTTTGATTTTAGGCACTCGCCGTCTCATAATGTGCATGTGTAAATTGCTCACTCTGTCCTCCAGTTGTTGAATCATTTCTCCATTCCATATGCACCATACTCTTTGCCAGAGATGTGCTCCTCCATCCTGTTACTGTGTGGTGAGAATGCTAATTATTACACCATCGGTGAGGACGGCTGTTCTGTTTGAGAAGTTGCTAAAGAAGCTGCTAGCACAATCCCATTGTACTAATTGAGTTTTTGGTGAATTAATGGTTTTTGACATTTGGTTTTGTCCACCTGGAGTTACAGATGGGTGGAATTTCTACACAAAGGGGCTTATTTCCACTCTTCCAAGGTAAATGCAATCAGTCACAGAAAAGGATTTCAGGATTCAGGGGGCATTTTGCCTCAGGCCTGCAGTGGCAATCTCACACAAGACCACATCTGTGCTTGAAATGGCACAGAACCTGCTTGATTCAGCACCCCATAGAGAATAATGGGAACGGAGAGGGCTGTACAGTGGTAATTGTTTTTATTTACTGAAGTAGCAGCAGCAGCGCCAATGCACCTAATCTTCAAGTAATGACTATTGTTTTACAGTAGGTGTGTAAATACAGTTTGATCAGCAGGGTTTCCTAGTAATGGTTCACATGGTGTCATTCTTTTTGCTTTTTTTTTTTGCAATTCAAAAGCTAACAGTCATTTTAAATTGAGTATGTTGATAGAAAAGAAAGATACAGACTTAAATGTGCATAAATGTAGATATAGAGTGTGCTTTACAAACATGTTGTGAACACACAGTAAACATCTCTGTTCACAAGTCGGTTCATTAAAACTTTCTAGATTTCTTTGTATAACTACTTGTTACAAGATAATTGCTACGCAAATAGCAAAGGTAAAAAAAAAAAAAAAAAAAAAAAAAGACCCACATTTCAATACCAGTTTTATAAAAGAAGTTTCTAGCCATTTGCTGTATGTCACTAAGAAACTCCTGGGAGCAAGAAGGCTCTCACTGCACCCAATGCCAACGTCTTAAACACTAAAAACATTTACAGGGGTGTTAAATCAAGCGTAGTTGGAATGAGATTGCCAATTACCTTGAAGGCAAGAAGAGGAGTCGAGTCAGAATTAAAACAAATCCCACTGAAACACTGGGCAACCTTTGCTGGGAGACCACTGGAAGAGATGGCAGGGTTTGGCTGCTATATTTTATATGCTTTATTTTCTTATGTTGACATTTTTATTCCACTATAAAGACATTTCTTAAAACAACCTCCGTTTTGAGGGGTTCTGGTTTGGTCTCTTCTTTACTCTTGACATACTTGGCCTTCAAGCAAATGAGATCTGTCAGGCTAAATGGCTCGAGTGTGCAACTTGTGTTTTTGAGAGTTTTGTTATTCTAACCGTGGGAAATGCTTAGACAATGTACCTGTTCTGTTGTGATGTGTGCACGATTTGAGCTGCGGCGTGTGTGCAGGCTTCTGGCTGAGAAAAAACACAACGAGTATTGTTGAGTGAACCAGAAGGAGCTGATGCATCTACCTCTCGTTTCAACCTCTGACTAAATTAATGTCTGTACTCGTGATTCAGTTGAACAGCTCAGAGTTCTTGTGAGTGGGAAATCTAACCGAGGCTGATGATTTTCAGAAATCACTCATACACACTCACACACAGTCTATCTATATATCGGTCTGGTGCTCACTGTATATTTTTCTCTCCTCAGGATTGTGAATGAGTGAATGCCACACAACGATTCCTCCCTGCGTCTGATTTACGGTTTAATCCATCCCCTCCCTCTCTCTGACGGCCTGGCGCTGCACTCCCCATCCACTGCACATTTGACAAGTTTCTCAGCATGTTGCCACATTTATGTCACAGCACGCATCCACAGCACATGCCCACACACACACACACACACACACACCATCACCTCCGCCACCTGTATGTCAGCGCTGTGTCAAGTTTATTTCATCATGCTCTATACGCTTCTCCCCCTGCCTCCAGTGCACCATGCAGGTCCATAAATAAAACGCATCCCTACCCACCACAGCCTTGCAGCTGCTGGATTTATGGAGCCCATGATGAGCACTGAGTGCCTGCAGAGGTGTGTGAAAATCTACTTCCCACCTCAAGCTCACCCAATTGTAGCATATAGCAACAGCAATTTCCCCGTAGTTGTTATTCTGTAAGGATATTAGACTTGTAGTGCACTGAGTCTGATGCGTTTTGGCATTCTGAAGGCTCACATCTCAAATGCTCTTGTAGTGAGACACTGACTTTTTTATTGACCCATTCCGGCGCGAATAGATACGATGGTTACTGGGATTTGACGCACGTAAAACACCGTGCTTTTATGGGCCAAACAAAACCTGAATTCAGTAATAGGAAACCAAAATGTGAGACCTAAAATATGGAGAAATGCACAGAATATTGCAGGTTCACTGTCTCACTCAACCTTCATTTTGATTTCAGTGGAAAATGTTGAAGCTATTCATTCATTGCTTCCAATCTGTCTGACAACAGTCAATATTTCCCCCAAGGTTAATGGTTTGCATGTAAACGCCAGCCCCCAACAGCCACTAACAAGCACCGGATCTATGGGTGCTGGTGACAGAATAATAGGTCGTCAATAGTAACAACATAATGCGCAATTAGACAGCAGCAAAAAATTTTAAAGATGCAGATTTCCTATTGATTTTGCTGGCAATTCATTGTGAGGGCCTGTTGTGTGCTTAAAGAAAAAGGTATTGAGAGAGGTGGAATCCTCTCCAAGGTGAGACGCTGTCAAGGCTTGTGCGGAGCCTTTTGTTCACAGACAGTTGTTGAATATATTGACTAAAACATCTTGACATTGTTTGTCTTTCAGAGAAATAAAATGGAGCTTCATTTACTTGGTGTTTCGTCCCCTCACTATTCAATCCTGCCTTGATCGATGGCCCTCAGATGGAGAAGCATTGATTGCCTAGTTGTGTGTGCACAGGTGTGTGTAGGTGTGAGAGTGTGTAGGTATGAGTGTATCTCTCTCTTTCTCTCTCTCTCTCTCTCACACACACACACACACTCACTGGCTAGATATGCTTCCATGGGAAATCACAGTGTGGGCATCTTGATTCATCAGCTGGAGGCCATCTTGTGGCATCATTACCCAGAGAGCCGCAGACACCGTAGACAGCCAAGTCAATTTCAGTGGAGGAAAAGCAGCCAGGACCACAGCATCAGGTATTCATGAGAAAAAATTAAAGCAACCAGGTATTATTGTGGAAATTGGTCAATCAGCCACAGCTAATAGCTTGTTTGGTTTGTCCACGCAGCAGAAGGGTTCCTCTGAAATAATTGCCAAAAAGAAGTCATAATTTAGCAGATCACGAAGCTAAAGTGGTTTGAATGTCAGCCGGGAGCTCCACAGAATGAACTACATGTTCATAGAGGGCTGGCTATTTTTAAAACAAGCATCATCTATCTCTGAGAAGATGTTGAATTATATTGTTAGGTGATGGTAGACACATTTTCAAATTATTAGACACAGTTCATTAATTGTATACTGTGCACAAGACATTCTGTGATATTCTTTATTTGGCTGCGAGCATGTTTTAAAAAAAAAAGTTTCAGCTGGAGAAAACCACAAAGAAAAGTTTATTATAAGTCACACTGGCAAGAAATTATATGCCCACAGAAGTTGTGTGTTCCTTCCCCTCAGTAAAAATACAGGTGCAATATGCTCTGCCACATTTTGGGGACTGGGAGGACTCCAGTCGAACCCATTAAATCCTAAACCAACAGAAACACGAACCCTCCAAAGGCCTTGTGGTTTGAGGAGAAAATATTGGCTCACAGATAAAGGATTCTGAGTTCCTGTGTTAATTGGTCGTTAGAGCGCCGAATTATCCTAATCCCTGAGTAAATGATTCATTACCTCACAGATGAGAGGCTAAAAAAATTGCACTGGTCCATGAGAAAGACCCACAAATGACAGCCTTGGAAGTAAAAATTTGTTTATCCCTCTTCCCACAGGGAAGTTGGGGTTTAATCTATGCCGGGTGGCTAAATATATCTTGGATCATTAGTTTTTTATTTATTTATATTTTTTTTGGATCATTGTTAGACTGCCTCATATTGAAGATCTCTGTGTTTTTCCACTTTTTATATGTGTTTTGGTCTCATATTTCTCGCTTTATAGATTTATTCATCATATTTATAGGTTGAATGATGACACTGTGAGCCACCATTACATTTTAGCTACGGTGATAATGTTGCACCTTGCTTCATTTCTGGTTTATGTCACAATTTTCACCTTTCACTACCTCGGTTGTGGCCACATTTGGACACCGGCCCACTTGACATATGGGCAGTTTGAGAAAATTGCATATGAGCTGCCATCTTTGCTAATATACTTCCCTGCCCTGGGATCATAATAGTTCAGGGGGTAGTCTTGGCACTCTTACTGTGCTGCTACATCATGCCTGTACTTACTGAGTTAATTTATCACTTCACACCATATAGCTACATTCCTTACATGCTTTATTCAACTTGGAACAAAATGTCTTGTGTCAAAAAGAACAAGATACTCCTCACATGGACCATACATATATTAAAAAATACTGAAATAACCTCTGGGTATATGGGACAGCCTCATCACCATATTTCACACCAGGAACAGTCATTTGCTACACCTAGTGGACGTTCCACGGCATTACACGCATTACATCATGCAGTATCCAATATAAGCATTGATAACTGAATCTCTTATGCACTCTGGTGGACACATATTATATAATAAAAGATCCATTTGTCTGGTAGGTGAAGGAAATTGAAAAGTTGCTGTCATAGGATGTCAGCTGAAACAGGTTAAAGTAAGGCCAAATGAAGATACAACATTATACAAGTTTGGCCCACTGACACCTGTGAAAGAGAGCAAAACATTCGTACGGGACAGGACTTTGTGAGCTAGATGTCCAGTGCATTCAGCCCAAAGCCGCTAAGCAGGTCCTTGTATTTTTGGTGAATGTCTGTGCTCTTGTCCTCCCATCCCTGGCGAGCCACAGACAGCTGGGATGTCAGGCTGTCGAGGGTGTCCTGCACAAAACATCAGCAGAGACAAGAAACTCAGTGGAAGCTGATTTTGTTTTTTTTTCCTAAAATCATCCTGTCACCCAGCCTGATATCCCAAGGAGTATTGTGAAGGAGGCCGCTGTGTATCTCAGGTTCTGTGTGTCAGAATGCGGCTGACATGAAGATAACACACAAGTCAGTGCCCTATCACTGCTTTGTGGTTGACCCCATCTACTTCTTCATTGTCTTAATTTTGCATCCGGTATCATGTGAATGGGTTGGTGTGACTCACGTGCAGGATCCTCTCACAGTCCGTCTCCATGCCGTCCAGCTTGTGTCGGAGGTCAGCTATGGTGGCGTCCTTCTCCCTCTCCACCACGTCACGCTGTCTTTTCTCTGTCCTCAATTCCTCCTGACACAAGCCTGAGCAGGCACACGCACAGATACATGCTGTCACGTCTTATGTAACACTCGGGCTCTCCTGTGTCCCGGCTTATTAATGTACAAGTGTAATTATGAGAGGGGTGTCTGTACCGAGCTGCTCCCTGAGCCGGCTGACCTCCTCCTCCAGCCTCTTGACCTTGCTGGTCAGCTCTGCCTGCATGGTCATGTACTGGCGACTGAGGACTACAACAACATTCATTGAGTTCTTGATGTAGCAATCAGCCCAGGCACCCACATAATTAGACTTTTGTTTTTTTTCTCAAACCTCTAACACACCCCTTTTCTTTACTCTCATGAGAATCCACTCTTAATCTTATGTTTTTATTAGGCTATTAAAAAACAGACTGAGGATGCTTCATGCCCTCGCTGCCCTGTACCTGAGTTGACGTCCCTGTTGTCCTGTCTCTCATGCTGCAGCTTCAGCTCCATGGCTCTCATCCGTCCCCTCAGGTCGATGCTATCAGATCGGGCCTTCACTAGTGAATCACACCGTAAGGCTGGGAATAAATATAGAAACACACATGTGCATGAACACATAAGACAAATATTGACAGACATGGCACCGTGCAAGGGCATCAAACAGTGCAAGGTGTGACAGAGTGGTTTGTTTTGTTCAGCTGTAATAACTTCAGGATACAAAACAGTGTAAATTTCAGATTTTTTAACAGGTAAAAAGCCACTCCACTTTATCCACCTTCAAACTGGCCATGGAAAGAAAATACATTTGCATAACTCCAGTCAGTACATGACTGATGTATTTGTCCTTTGGCCCGTGGATAAAACAAAAATAACAAAACACATTTTTAGCCCGGAGTGGCTCCTCACCAAGATGATCCTGTAGAACAGCTATATCCAGAATACTGCGCCGGTACTTTGCGTCCAAGTCATTTTCACCTGTGCAAAAGATAATAATAATAATAACTGTGAGGAAATGCATGAATCACACCGGCCCAGCTCAGAATCATGTATAGATATCTTGTAAATAAAGTTACTTTTCTCCGTTTTCTCCCTCGTGGTGTTTTTTATTTTTGTTTTCCCCACTTTCTTTGGAGGCATGTCTGCTCCTCTGCTGTACTTGCTGCAGTCCCGTGAGCATACTACACTCACACACACACATTCGGCCTATTTTAACTACATGGTAAGGGGGTGATCCATTGTTGCTGAGCATTGGTTGCTGTGTGAGTTGCCATGGACTGACCCTCCACCTTGATTGATAGTTGACTGACTCCAGCGGCGGCCAATCACAGCTTGAACGGTGCGCTCGTGCCTTTCTAGCCCGTGTGGACAGGCCATGTAATTGGGTCTTTATTTTTAAGTGTGACATGTAAAAGCGTCCCGTGTTGCCAGGGGTGACCAAGGGACGCGCCGGGAGAATTAGGGGTTGCATTCAGAGTCCCCTGCGCGCTCTACGGATACTGTAAAAAGCGGAGGCGCGCGCCCGGGCTACGTGCTCGTGAACGCGCAGCAAAGAAGGCGTGGAGTTTGGGGGGGCGAGGGCGAGGCAAACGGAAGGGGACGGACAGGAAAGGCAAGGGCCGCACATACACGTCATGGGGGGGAAATAGAAAAATAGAAGGCAATGTTTAAATTCCGCTGTTATTAATTCGCCCCCTGTCCCCGTGTGTGTGTGAGCGTGTGTGACGCGCCGAGTTTCAATGTGAATGCATTTCCCCTCCTCAGTCACCGAGAGCCGTGCCGCTGTCAGCTTGGCAGCCGCACAGGGGAAGGCTGACAAGAGTGTCACACAGCCACACAACTTCCCGTCAAGACTGAGCGCAGGCGAGCAGAGCTGCCGAAAAAAGGGGAACGACATCGGGGCTTGTCACTGAGGAGGACGCACTCACGTCCACACAAGCGGTGCCATCGTCCTCTAGCTTGAGGACGAGTGCAGACAGACAGGTCCTCTGCTTTGCTAATTAGCCTGCGTGGGACCCTGCAGAGAGAGAGAGAGAGGGAGAGAGAGAGAAAGAGAGAGAGAGTGTGTGTGTAGTGTGTGTGTGAGTGAGTGAGAGAGAGAGAGAGAGAGAGAGGGAGCAACGCAGCTAGCTGCAGCGGCTTGCAGGGTGTGAGAGAGATAGAGTGAGAGAGGGGCTTGTGTTAACCACCATCGGGACATTTATTTACTAAACTAATGTTAG
>OMLB01027368.1:0-20569 GCA_900302555.1 Myripristis jacobus | reverse complement strand
GTCACAACTGATGTCAGATCAAAGGAGATTGGCACCGTTTGTGCTGATTGTGAGGTTTCGGTGATGTGCGTCAGCCAGCCAAACTTGCACTGCGCTGGCCACGCTCCGCCTTGCGCTGAAAGTAGACGTGGTTTCAGATGGCGAGCTTTTGGCGCACCTCGGTGAAGCCTTTTGGCACGAAACTGTCACTGCGCCAGGCTAAATCTGTTGACACCTCCCCACGCTGCGCCGCCACTCCCATCTCGGCGCACCTCGGTCTGGGAAACTTGCCTCTCGCCTTGCGCTGGTCCAAACTAGCTCTGCGCGGGGTGCGCCTCACTGCGCCCCCTGCGCTGCACCGGGAAACTAGAGCCCTTAGTGTTAATCTACTGGGGTTATTGGGCTACTGAGCTAACATTCACGGATGTGCGAATTTTTCATAACATCTGTGCAAGTGCGAATGTTGCACATCTGCTATCCACAGAATTTAATGAGAAGGACTGGCAATTCAACGGCATTTAAAATTGGACTTATGCATATGCACTGTATATATGCATGTAATTTCAAAGTGTAAAAGTTGTGTTATTTGTTATTTGATGAGACCAGGTTGGTTTTGGCAAGACTTAATGGTGCACAAAATTGCAAAACTAGTGGAAGTTGATAGAAGTGGCGACTATTTAGCCTCAGCTCACAAAAACTGTGGAATTAGTGCATAATTTGATGGTTGAGTGTTCATGGTTCTCATCATTGGGCCACAGATAAACTATACGCTTCTTCCATTGTAGAAGAGGCGGAGAGACCAACATTTCCATTGCCAGTAGCCTCTATAGACCAGAATGCACTGCAGCCACAAGACATGTTATGATTTCCACAACTGCCATCATGCACATGCCCCAGTGTTTGCAAACCGGTATCTGCTTAGTTATATTTATATGCCGAATCACAGACCTTTAACTGAAAGTGACAAGTTCACACCCATTTTTTCATTTTTTAGGGACTGTCATAGAGCATTCTGGGAAAAGCTGGAAATCACTACATAACTGAAGTAGATGGTGCAGGTTGAAGGAAAGGACATACATTACAAAAGTAAATTACACTGCATAATCACAAAATTACTCCTGGCTTGGTGATGTAGAACAAAGAAAGAAATGATCTTTGTAACAACCACATGCCAGTATTTAGTCATATCCAAAGTAGATAACCATGGCCTATATACTGATAATCAAACTATATTATAGCCATGACAAGGCAGTGTTCATCTGGTGTCCTCTTATTATGTGATCTTCTGTTAGGTTACACACAATCATAAGGCACTGTATTTTATTATGACTGTAGCGCATAAGCAAGTTGTGGCCAGTTTTGCTTTGATATATCTGTAAATGTCTGACAAGAACATTTCTCTAACTGGACAGCTCCAAAACAATATGTATGAATAAGCTGTACCAGCAAGCGTCCTTATCCTGATACGATATTATGCCTATCCTAAAGGGAGTGCCAGTCAGACTCTTAAGGTGAGCCGATTTCACCCTTCTTTTCCATCCAAAGAGTGACAGTTACAATTATGCCAAAGATGAGAGCCTTGGCAAAGAGGGAGAGCTGTGACGGCGCTGATGTTACCAGTAACTGATGCCTCCCATTTCTTAAACTATCATCTGTGGTCTCTTTCCCTGCTATTCATGTCTGCTCCTGTTTTCTTATTCAGAGTTTCTTCTGTATTGCACCTGCACAATGAAATCACAGGAAATAAAGGTGCTATCATATATTTGGAAACCATGTTTAGTATTTTTTTGTGTCTTCCATCCTTACATCAGTAATTGCGGCTACAGGTTAAAGAGAATGTAAAGCAAAATCTAGGCAGAAAAGGAAAATAACTAATTAGAACCAGTTAGCAGTAACTGGAAATTTTTTGATAATGGCAATGTTTGAATGTCAGCAAGACATTACTCTACCTTTACTTGAGGAATATACTTTAAGATGATTTCAACTTGAGTAAGCATTACCTTTTTACACAACAGACAGAGTAGTATATGCAATGGAAACTATCATCTACAGTTACACATACACTCTTAATTTCCTACCACAATTAATATTAGCTGTGTTGGTATAATTGGGAAAAAAGAATCGGTTTTCCGTATATATGTATATGTCTATATATATCTGTATATCAATATCTATAATGATAGATAGATAGATAGATAGATAGACAGATAGATAGATAGCAATGTTTTGCATCAAGCTTTTTGAGTTATAACATCTGCTGGTTGACTAACTTCTAGCATTGTGTTGTCACAACAAAACATCTTTTCTCATCCCAACTCATCTTTCTTTTCTTTTCGTAGTAAAGCCTAGCTTTCTGAATGATGTCAAACAAAGCAAGTATTAGACAATCAGGCTGCCTTTATTTTGCACTGATTTCACATCATCACCACATTACACTCAAAACATTAAAAAAAGTATTAACACAAATATCTGTTGTGACTGTGGCCTTAGGATATTAACTATTTGGCCCACTGTTCACCATAACAAAATTATGACTGTTTGAATCACAGTGTGAAACAACATCAACAACAATGAAAGTACACCAAGTATACATTTTGATTTTTTTCCAAATGTCCTGGATTATTAATAGCTGATTCACTATAAATCAGTCATTTAAAATGTGTACTTGATTTTAATTTTACCAACAGCTTAGTGGATTTAAGACTAGGAGAAGGCAACCCTAAATATTATAAAGAGCACGCAATATTAACTCTCAAATTTCTCTAAAGAATTGCAGTTATTTGTGCCCAAATACTCATTTAAGAAATATCTTGCACACTAGAGTTTCAAAAGTAAGAGCAGCAAGGGATTATTTCTACTCAGACAACTGGATATTGCTCAGAACAGGTTGAAAATTGAACAAAGAGAGCCTGAAATTTTGCATGAATAGAATAGACCTATGAGCATGATAATATAAATAAAAAAAGCATAAAAGCATACAAGACAACACCAATTCTAAAGCCAATTCTGAAGTGCAACACATCAAGTGTATAACCTGATAAAACCTCAACCTTTGATAACTGTAACAGTAACACCAGTATTATGGCTTAACACTGTCCATAATGTAGTCCTCAGTCCAAACTTCCAACTCACTGAGAGTGCTGAGGTTTTAGAGCACACTCAGAAAACACTGTACTTGAGATTCATTACCTTTGAGCTGGCTTTTTGTCCATCAAGCACCAGGAATCACTTCTGAAATACCTCACAGGTGAGCTTCAGCTGCTTGGGATAGCTGAGCTTAAGAGCATATATTATGCCCATCAGCAAAGCACAGGATCTGACGACATCGTTCCCTTCCATGATTTTGGTCCCCTTGATGAAAATGGTTGCACAGCCATCAGCGATGATGGCAATCTTCATCACTTGCATCACAAGGTCTGCCTCAAGCTCCTCCGTGTCCTTATCGAAGAAATTAACAGGTCTTAGAGTTTTGGAGCTTTTCTTCAATCAACACTGGCAGTTCACTCACATTACTATCATCCTCTCCAACATCATCAATAATTGACTGCTCACCCTCCTGATTGACTGGGTGACTGTAGCTGTCTGTGTTTGACTGCTTTACATCCCTGTTTAGCAGGTCTTCTTTGAAGTCATCTCATGAGTGAGGAGTATGCTTACAGCTTCTGTGGGAAGCAAACGTTCCATACATGTTAGTTTTGAAATTGCAGTTTTTGAAAACACAGGTGATAATTTCTTGCTTCTTCAAATGTCGACCAAGATGTTCAGAATACTCTCTTTCAGTGGTGGTTGTGGCTACACTGCAGCACTGGCAACAGAAATTCAGTATATCAGAAGATCTGACCCTTTCTTGAGTGTTTTCTTGACAGATGTGATCTGAGGCTACCCCATGTTGTAAAGGAACAAAAACAGTCCAGAAGAGGACATGTCAGAAGTAGCCCAGCATGTCTGTGACGTGACCTCTAATGTCTCAGCAGCTCTGCTTTGGTGGAGGTCTCAAACAGGGCTGTGCGGTCCACAGGGCAGGTTAGGCAAATGCTATGGGCACCATCATGCCAGAGGGTGCCAGGGAGTGAGGTTTTTTTTTTTTTTTTTCCCATTCTATTCGAAAAAATTAGACAAGCGCCGCGGTCCCTCACTGCTGTTGCCTAGGGCGCCAAATTGCTCAGGCACAGTCCTGGTTTCAAAAGTACTAATTCTTACAAGCCCATTGCATTGTGTTAGATACTGAAAAAAAATGTTTCGTTACATATGTACTAACACAAAGCACGTAGCTTTATGCAACCTATCATGACCTGGAGGAAAAAAAAGGTCAGAATAATACAGGAGTGGTGTGATTTTAAACAGGAAAGACCATACTGCTTCAAAACATGCTGCCAAATTAAACCATTCAATGCTGACAATTTATTACTCAAATTACAGATTTGAAATCAAATTTATCATATATTATTAGGTATCATATGTCAATATGTGTTTGGTGTGGGGTAGCTTAATGTTAACTAAACTGTAAATATGTTAGGTAACAATATCTTGAAAGCAGGATGGTGTGGAGCTACTGCGTAATACACGGAACCTCTCTGTGGCACAAAAAATAAAGCCTACCCCCCAAACAGTAACAATATTCAATAAATTACATGCTTTACATTTACATGCTACACAAAAACTACTGTTTACTTTCAGAATACATCAGATGAAGGAAACCTACTATGATACGGTTATATATGTGGTTGTTACATCCCCTCCATTATGCTCCCTAGTAGGTGAACATTATTTAGTTTTGCGTGGGTGGATGTCTTGTTCTCGTTTTGTTCTCCAGTGGAACGTTGCAAAGTACTCATGCAAGAGCAGCACATAAACAACAGAACTGCAGAACTGTTTTAAGCATAAAATTTATCCCCCAGTGTTCGATTAAGAGTGCCTGCTTGTTTGTCAGACAATACCAATTTTACAAAAGGCTAATTGGCACACAGTGTCTACCTGAGGATTCTACCAACATTCAACACAGCAACAAAATAGGAAAAGTGTGTTGCTAATCATCTCACCATTGAAAGCAAACAATGCCCACACTGTTGGAGTCACCAAGAAAATATTTAACAGTAATAACTGTTCGCCTTGTTTTGAGAAAGAGCACGCTTCATGTTGCTTGTATTTTGTATTCCTCAGTCTACAGCTATTTGAACTTGTCCAGGCGTGTAAAGTGGACGGTTGTCAGCAAATGTAATTAAGATACCAGGACTTTAATTTTGTTCCTGACTGTTGTGTAAAAGATTTTAAGTTCGGCTGAGTCATGACAGTGTGTTGAAACAATAGGTGTAATTTTGGTGTCAATAGAACTCAATAAAATAACAGTTAGAAACTAAAAGTCTGACAGTATCATAGAACTTATTTTGTTTTCTCACAATACAAGTACTTAGGCACTGGCTAAAGGTCCTCTGAAATGCTTTTTAGAGTGTAGATAGATCAGCTGCAGGACATCAGAAATGATAAAAAAAAAAAATACTAGTAGAAGAAGAATGTCCAGCAACACTACTGTTGGCAAAACAGTTATTAATACACACAGAGCAGCATTTCGAGTACACTGGTATTCATCAGGTACAGTCAGTAATTAGCCCGTTTTTGGGGAGACAATTTAGGGACAAAATGTTTCTTGTGTTTGAAATGAAGACAGTAGTTCAAGTCAAGCAAACTGCTTTTACTCAAGTTCTCTAACTTTGGCTTGGGTGAAATTTAACTTGTGAACACAGCAATACTCCTACCTGAGTGAAATCTCTCAGCAGTTTTTTCCACCAGTGAATGTGGGTGTTTGTGGATAGAGGCAGGAATCTGCTGTGCTCACACTACACTGCACTCTGTTCATCTCAAGTATACCGCCTTTTAACTTTCCCTTTAAACCTCTTCTCAGAGGAGCATGTTTGTAAATCTTCTTTTAGAGATGACTGAGCATGCAATCATTGCTTTCATTGTTTTTTAATTAGATTAGATTTGATCATTTTGTTGCTTTCTTTTTTGTTTCTGTTGCAATAATATAATACAGTCAGAGCAGTTCTCAGCTCTTGTTTTACATTAGTCTCACAATACAATGTTTACTGTTGAGCTGACAATGGTATTGTGATATCAAATACATGATCGAATCTCAGTTAAAAATAAGTTGGTAACAATTAGTTTCATGTCAAAGGAGCAAGATGCAGTGCACCTTTTAAATTTAGCTTCTTCAACCCCAATGCTCCAATCAGTGGGTTGATCATTACAAATGCATGCTGTGCAGTGGAGCTTTGTTCAAATCCATAGACCTTTAATTTAAATTCTAATGGAGATCCCAAAGCTTCTAAAGATACCAAGTATGTCCTGTTGAATTATAGGGAAATGTGTGTAAAGCAATGCAAAAGACATCTAGATATTTTCTATTTGATGAAATGCTGCAGCAATAAAATGATGGCATCTTGAGTTTGAATGTGATGCTATGACACTGTGTGCCAATTGTACTGGCGGTATTGGCAATATTGCCATGTTGCCAATACTGTCAATGCAATTGGCAAATATGCTACGATATGATGCAATGTGATATGAAATGATACGATATAATATGATATGATATGATATAATACAATATGATATAATAGGATATGATTCGCTTTATTGTCCCTTGTAGGGAAATTTGTCTGCAGTATAGTGCTGCACACTGAACTGTATTTTAAGATTTCATTGTTACACCCCATGTGGTATGGACACTCCTCATATACTCTAAGCACTGTCTTGTGCTCTAGTTAGTGTTGACACAGGCACTACAGTATACATCCTCATGAGAATAACTGTGGATGGGGCCTAGGCTAGTTCACACACAGATACCAGGACACTCTACAGCACATTAAAATAGCTCCCCAAATGTTTTCCTGAAGAGTGGGCACAGGCTGAATTATATATTAGAATAAACTTTTTGAACTCATCTTGAAACTACCCATTTAATACACTTTAGCTGACACACTTTTTGAGAGTATTCCAGGTTAGGTAGTAACAGAGCAATTTGTAAAAATGAACCCTCACAGATGCACTGCTTTTAGAAGTCCTGCCGCTCTGTTGCTTCACTCCCAATTGGAATTGAATTGAAAAAAAGAAGAAGAAAAAAATCAGCAGTTTTAATGCCAGTATATGCAGGGTTTGTGGTGGTCTCTAAAAAGACTAGCTTTGTAGCAGTCCAGAAGAACTCTATTCACAAATCACTTATCAACACAGGTGTTGATAAAGGAGGTGCAATTATAGGCTCAGACAACAGCATTACAAATGGATGCCTGGGCTGTTACCCGGGGACAGCTCCAGTTCTCACAGTCACACTCTGCCGGCTGGGGAGGGAGGTGTGAGCTCAGAAAAATGCCTCTGCTCAGAAATAGATTGCCGTGCTTGCTATGATGAGATTAGGGTGGAGGTGATGCAGGTGCTGGAGGATCGGCAGAACACTGACAGAGACTTTATAGCTGCTACATAGTTGATATGCTCAAAAATTAGCGTGTACAGGCACCAAAGCGAGGTTTGATTCCTCTGATGTCCTGCAGAGATTCATTTAACTTTGCAATGGCTGATTAAACTGTCTCTCCTTTCTTTGTAAGCAAGCATGACAGGATGACAGCTTGTCAGTGATACCTGGTGTATTTTGGATTGCTTTACAGCTAGCAGTAGCATTGTCATATTGAAGGGTATTGCAGTGCCAGCCATCAGCAATTGCAGATGTGCATGTAAACACAGAAAGGAAAATTGGCATGAGCAAGTTTCTGTGATTATCTACCTCAATCACAAATGTAGCCGTCAACACTTGTTGACTGTGCACTTGTGCACAAACACACACAAAGTAGATTTTTAAGCACACATGTATTAATGAAGATGGAGATGAGGAAGGATAAAGGAAGAAAGGAGGGGAGGAATGCAGAAAGGAAAGATGCATTCTTTATAGTCCTACAAGAGGAAATTAGTTTTCACAGTTTGTAAAGTACAGTACATTGCCTCAGCTAAGTACACAGTGATGAGTTCAAATACACATTTACATATATGCACGCACATGTGATAACATGTTCATACACGTATATAACTTCCATGCAACACACACAAAAAGTCCACAAAAATTACAAAGCAAGGAAAGGAAAGGAAAGGAAAAGAAAGGAAAGGAAAGACAGCAAAGAAAGGAGGCTGGAAGAAGGGATTTGCGCCACACTGAGTTTTATTCCTTGAGTATCAGCTATTTATGTAGTATTATCCATATTGTCGCTACTAAATGTATACCTCAAGCAGCCTTATCAGCATTCACATGTGTGAATATTTACTGTACGTGTGTGTTATTGTGTATTTAATCCGCAGCATGTGGGTGTCATTAATAGGTGCATCCTAAAATAAAAATCAAAACTCTATGTCCAACCACTGCACATGAACAGATAAAAGGCAAAATATGATTAAGGTTCTGTGAATATCTGTGTGAACCACAACCACCTACATATATACATAAAAGCATATGCCTGGTGTGGAAAGGCACACGCATCACACACACACATCACACATATGATATATCACATACATTCACTAACATGCACATCACAAATGCACTCACAGCTAAGGGGGCGGATGCAAACAGAGAGAGTCCATGTGCAGCATGAGAGCTGCTCTCAGATCCCTGTAGCCCACTGTGGGTGTTCTGTCTTTCCCGCGAGGGATGCTCGTTGTTTTGCGGAGGCAGGTTCAGCTCCAGGATTAATGAAAAGCTCCATCTTAGTCATAAAAAGAGCATTTTCACGATCTATTTAACATCATGCATACCAAGGGCTCACATTAGGCACTGTTGACTTATGCTCGCCTACAGCAGTGCTTTCTGATGCGTTCATTGCCACCGCTGTGATCTGCTGTGGGTAGACTGCCCCCCTCCAGCCGTCCCCGTTGAGTATCTGGCATTTCTCACGTTCACTGTCAAAAAAACTCATTCTTCAGGAAGGAGATTAAATACAGTTTGGTGCACAATTGGAAGTCTAAAAGAGAATAAAGCTTCCTGGGAATCCAGTTCTTTTTGGATAAATTCTCCTCTCTGCCGTTGATGATTTACAACCAGAGAATTCAGTGCTCAGGGCATGGCATGGCCGATTTGGTCAAACCTTTATTGGTCACATGCTGCACTTTGAGCTCCTTGTGAGTGGCACCAGGATGTATCTATCTCAGCTGGCCAAGCTGACCCAACAGAGGCTAAAGTGGAGAGATAGAGTCTGTAATGGCTACAGAGGAAAAGCTTGCAGGAGTGCATTCCATAAGTGCTGGATGTTATTTCAGCGGTTGCTGGTGGTGAATTATTGATTTAGTGCAAACGGTTGTAATTACACAGTGACTACGGCAGGGCGATTAGGTTGTGGCGTGTCTAGATCATTGCAGGGATCACAGGACTCTTGTCTACATGATAAACTCGAAGGCATTCCAGGAATTGGTGTGTGCTTCTGCTCCTTCTCTGCCAACCCCCACACCCCCTGCGCCCTGTCAGCGATTTCTCTTCTGTGAGTGGCTGGCGTCAGGCTGGCCCTCTCAGAGCTTTTAAAAGGCTGTTAAAGGTCCCTGTGAGACACTGCCCCTATTCCTCCGCCGCCACCCACACCCTCCACCCTGCCCGCCCACAAAGCCCTCTAAGCAATCACAGCTTCTCAGGATGTCAGCTAGCATTACCGTAACCCCCTTACGCCTGCGATCAGGGCTCAGCCAGGCAGGGGAACTGGGGCAGAGTGGAGGCACTCACTCGTAGCAGCCAAAGAGAGAGGCCAGTCATCTCCGCCACACTGACCTTTGAGGGCCTTTCGAGGATCGGAGGAACATGCATGTGATGGTGTGGGCGGTGAATGATGGTGAAAGTAATGCTCTGATTCATCTTTCGGTGTAAACATAGAATGACTAGCGCAGCAGAACAGGATGCAACTGGGCTCAAGTAAGACACAAATGTCATCCAATTTCCCTTTTTTTTTAAGGGAAACACAACTGGAGGGGCCGTTATGTGGCCCCAAACTCCTGTCCTGCCCAGGTTGGTTTGGTCTGTCAAGGTGAAATGGCACAGCGGCCAATTCTGCCTGACAGCAGAAGCTCCCCTGAAGGGAACTAAGTGGCCTCGACCTGTCGTAGTCACACACTGTTGCTGACAAGGTGATGATGAACACCTTTCATTAAAAGGCATAAACTGGGCTTTTCCTTTGAGAGAAAATGCTCTGGTCTTAATGTCAAAGGGACAGGACTGGGACTGGATGTCAGAGCCTAGGGGCCCAAACTCTATATGGTTATATGCCAGAGACTCCTGTATGTCACCATGATACATACCCAAATAAGCTCTGGGCTTAAGATAAGAGGATCTGGAGGAGATGGGCCAGAGCTTGGCCTGGAGCACTCCCCTAAAAAATGCATTCTAGCAACAGAGATGCTAGTACTATAAACACCTATTGCGTAATATGTGGATACATGTGACTCAAAGCTACCCTTGGCACCTTGGCAACTCCAAATAACAGCAGGAGGGCAAACAGGGTGGATCTGTAGCATGTCAGCTGGAGGTGAAGGGGCACTCCTGTGTGTTTGCAGCCCCATGTTGTGATTTACGCTTATAAGAAAAAGTGTGCTTTTACATAAAAACATGCCTAGTATAGCATTAAAGTGTAATGTCGTCTCCTTTTGACAGAAATTTATGCACAAATACTGCACATTCTTGATGAAATATTGACTGTGTTCCCTGTGCTGTCATTCCTGAGAATTTTCTGACAGGTTTTCAATATCTGTTTGGGAGCAGACATATTTTGTGGTTTAAAATGAAACCCCCATAAGAACTGGAACAGTGACACGTTACTTGCAAGATATATTTATCTATCCTTCTCTATCTGTCTGTCTATCTATCTATCTATCTATCTATCTATCTATCTATCTATCTATCTATCTATCTATCTATCTATCCTTCTCTATCTGTCTGTCCATCTATCCTTCTCTATCTATCTATCTATCTGTCTATCTATCTATCTATCTATCTATCTATCTATCTATCCTTCTCTATCTGTCTGTCCATCTATCCTTCTCTATCTGTCTGTCTATCTATCTATCTATCTATCTATCTATACACACACACACACACACACACGTCTATATACATGTATATACATGTGTATATATGTCTGTGTGTGTAATACTACTACTAGTAATACTGCTAACAGCAGCGACATCACCACCGCCAATAATAATAATAATGATAATGATGATAATAATAATAATAATGATAATAATAATAATAATAATAATAATAATAATACAACTGGAAGAAGAAAAGGAAGGAGGAAGGAGAAGAAGCAATGAAGTTTGAAAGTGCTAAGAAAAAGAAATGAATAAAAAAAGCAAAGTTCAGCTGACAGAAAGGAAAGCTGCGCATGGCCAGGTCCATTAGGGCCCACTCAGCAGAAAATAAATTATGACATTAGGAGCAATAAAATGGCGGGATCTCTCAGTAAACACCAGTGTCTGAAGTACCCTGGCTTCAAATGAGACACAGCTCCCATACCTCCAATCCATCCACAAATCATTACTGGCCTAATGGCCGCCATCAAATCTTGACATTACGACAAGTTACCACTATTTCCATGACAACCAGGACCTCAGAAGGTGAAATGTCTGTCACTTGCACTTATTTCCCCTCTTTGGTCGCTGTAGACTTGAGTTAACTTTGCATCATCAAATTTTGGCACTTCAGACTTGGAACTTGTGCAAGTAGCAACTGCTGTTGTGCCGCCACTGGCATCTACATGTGCAGGATAATGCTGCTCTCGCTTCCTCCTGACATTACACAATTCTGTCTACACTACACAGTGTTCACTTGCATTGATTTTTTTTTCCTTGAAATTTCTGTGTTACCCTGCTGGCTACTACTGCACTATGGAAGACTTTTATCTTCCATTTTAAAACAGAAAAATAGTTAGAGGAGCATTAAATAAAAAGTGCCAACATTTTTCCGGAGTTCACCAAAATGACACAATTCAGATGATGTCATTTAAACCATTAGCTGAATATACAAAGCCATGATTTTCATACAAACTCCAGAAAACAACCCTTACAATGAGGCAAGGATGTGTTTGATGTGTTGTGACAAGAATACCATGAAAACTGATTAATATTTGAAATAAAATTTGTGGTTTGCTGTCCTAATGTGACAAATGGTATGTATGTGTTTGTAGCATGTATGTATGTATATTTCTAAAAGTTGCTCATAGATTCATTCAAAGTTGATGCGGCTCTATGAAGTAAGGGCAGGCACACAGAGTGAAAATAGCGGAAATCAAATTATTCAACCGTTTCATGTTTATCACAGACACTGCACAGTTTTTTCAGCACTTCATCATTACAGTTGTTTTTCTGGCTCCATGCTTTTGCATTGCAGAGTAGTTTGCCTGACTGTGTTAGCATATATTAAAAAAAATTAACATCATTAATATGCCATCAGTCTCACTTTGTGCTGACTGGCCGATCCAAGTGTTTACAGAGCACATTACACCTGTTGGTGAATTCATGCATATCTCATCAGGCACAGTTTAGCCTTTGTATAAGAAGCAGATTTCATATTCATGAGAATCACATTGTTTTGCATTTGAATGCAAAACAATGCAGGGGGCTTGAGCTAATGTGCTTGTATAGTCAAAAGCTCACACCCATCACAGGAAATTGCACGGTCGTATAACAAGGAGAGTTAGCTCCTTAAAATTAATTTGATTCCAAGACGCAGCCCTCCTCTAGGTTAGTTATGAGCTTAGATACTGACAAAATGGTGCCATCTTCCAATTGGATTTCCTGGCTATGTATTTGTTAGACATAATGAGATCTGAATGGGAAAAGAAAAGTAACCATAAATTCGTTTCTATGGTTGTCAATTAATTAGCACTTGATTAAGTGGTCAGTGGAGCTGTCGGAAAGGAGTTGAAATGAAGTAGCGCTTAGCGACGAGCACCACAGGAAAGATGCCCACTAGGAGGGTCTATACCATGTAGCAAATCATGTTTCTTTATAAATACAATGCAAAATACAATTTTAGTGTAATAGTTTGACTGATGGGGCTGTGTGACTAATAAAATGGAATCATGGATGAAAAATAAATGTCTGACACATTTTTGCAGGTAATTGCATTTTTGCTGCTAGTTTATTCATTATTTTACTTAATTTCAGGATTTCTATGTGCATTTATCTGTTAAATTAGATTATTAGTCATTTATTTCCTGATTACTTTGTAAAATTGTTCAGTTATTGGTGTATTGATCACTACTGAAGTATTTCTATTCCATGCAATACATTTTTGTTAATTTGCGAAAGAGAACATTATGTCTTAATAATACTCTTGTCATATCATTTTTCATATCTGAGGTGTAGTGTAATCGTCATTGCTTTCAATCTTTTAGTTGCTCTTATTGTTTCATTTATTTATTTGTCTCATTGTCAGTTCCTGCTCCTTTAGCTTTTAACAATGTTAATTTTACATTATTTTATGTAATTGATGTTTTATTTAATTGATTGATTTAATTGCCTCCAAGCTTTATTTGGTGCCTGCTATAATTGCATGTGTGCAACTTGGCACCATTGTTAATGAGTGCTCTCCCCTAATGTGTTTTCTGAGGATTTAACCCAATCGGTCAATCAGTCAATAGTTATATTTGCCACCGCTGGAAACTGAAGGTCTCATTAGCACTTGAGCTTACTTCTCCACGAAATTGTCAATGTCGTCTTTGTCTCATGGCCCCGAAGACGTGTTACAGATTTCAGGGGCAACTTGTGGAGGCAAGGCCGTGTAAACTGGTGTTTTAACTGTGACAAGAGTGCAGGCAGAGAGGCAGGGTTATTTCCTCCCAGACTATGCATTCTTGCTGATACAACCTCGTTCTTCATGTGTTGCAGCTTGAACTGAATTTGTTGGAGGAGGCTCTCTCTGGGGCACAAGTTTGATAAGCCATAAAATCCTTAATCCTGACAGGCAGGCGGGGCCAGTTCAACAGGAAATCAATCAATGTGTCAGGGAAGATGCAGGCCTCTAACCCTAAACCCGCCCTCATCACCCTTCCACAGCATGCTGGAAAAAAAACTCCATCTTAACAACTTATTTAGTCTCACATCCAGTGCTGAATGCGGCAGCCGAGGGAGAAATCTGCCAGTGGGGTGAAATAAACTCATTTGTTTGCAACAGTGATCAACTTGTTTCTAGAATTTTCTTGAATCAAGTGTCATTTGCTTGATCCTATCTGCTTTATTCTGCCTGGTTTCAACATACACATGTTCCCAGAAAAAAATCCTGAAACATGAGAAACTTCACTTGTTTTAAGAAAAAAAAAAAATCAAGTATATGAGACTGAATGACTTGTTGAAATGGAGACTTTTTCAGATTCAGATTTAGAAAAACTTTATCGATCCCCATGGATAAATTGCTTTGTTACAGTTGCTCAGTTACTCAACACACAGTTAGGAAACAGGAATAAATAAGGTAAAAACTAGTAAAATTTTGAAATACTAATAACAATTACTATTCAGTAGTTAATAAAAAACTGTGCAAATCAAGTCTGAATAATAGTGCAAAAATGCAAGGTAGATTTACAGTACTTTAACAATAAGATTAACCATAATGTGCAAATGTGCAAAAAAAAAAAATGTCACTGCAATATGCAAGAATGAAGCAGTGTAATATGGGTCAACAAGAATTAACTTAGGATGAGGCAAGTTATAAGGCAGGTATAAAAACAATACTCAGCACTTAAATAGAAAAGTGTGCAAATGCTGTATGGTGCAAAAACATGAAGTGTGCAAATTAGATCAGCAAGGGTTAACAGTAAATTAACCATAATGTGCAAAGGTAGCTGAATCAAAAACTGTAATGTGGATCAACAGTTTAACAGCAGGTTTGTGACGGAGTTGTGCAGATGCAAGTGTTTTAAAGTCATTTAAATGTAACTTACTAGCAGTGGCAGTGGTTGTGGAAGTTGTAAAAATTGTTCAAGTTCAGCAGAAAGGGGAGCAACTGCAGTGCAAGCTGCACAATGACGGCCTGCCATACAGCCCATCTTGGCACACCACCTCCATAAAGACCCAGCAATACAGGAACTAATATTTTGTATTCTAAAAGACAAAGTTGCCGCTAAAAAAAGAAAGCTTGTTTGACCTGCATGAAGTATGCCAGGGATCATTACCAGGCACCGCTTAGAGTCAACAGCAGCTTGGAGATGGTTCACCTCACGCCATCTTTTCACCGGACCATTAACCAAGCCCACAGAGGGTGAGCGAGTGAGAGAGCAGCCTTAATGGCCAGAGGCAGTGGGAGACCAGGAAGTTTGCATATGCTTTATGAAACCTGTAGATTCAACGTTCAAGGCTACCTTCTTAATCATATTCAATCCAAGCCCCAAGGTATGCATGTGATGATGGGGAGGAATTGAAAGGGTTAGAGGGAGGAAACCTGGGAACAGAGATGAATACCAAGTAGTGTTGTGTTGTTTCCCAAAAGGGCAGACTGCACAGGAGTAAAGGAGAACCACTGAATAAAGGGTATGGCTGGGAATAAGAGGGGGGGTGGGGGATGGAAGGACGAGGGGGTGACTACTCCATCATCATCAAAATGTGTTAGTCATTGAATCAGCCAGTCAGTGAACGGGAAGGCAACAATTTTTAATACGCTCTCCTGACTCCCCAATGGTTTCCCCTCCGAGCATCTTCATCCCTTTTAAGCAGCGTGAGTTTTCTCCCTCAGCTCTTACAGGGGGCAGGAGTATCTGGGCTTGTTCTCACATTTCAGTCCATTTATCTTCTGCTAGATGCAGCTCAGTGATCCTAGCCCTCCATTAGCCTGCACAGAAAAGCATCTAGTGCAAGTAAACAAAAAAATTTAGGGATGACCCATTTCTTCTCCCCTTGTTCTCAACCTCATCCTCCAAAGGACTTCTCTTCAAAACAACCTATTACTATGCCCTGTGAAAAGCAGAACTCTTGGTCTTGTTTTAATAAGCCTTGTTTGCATGTACTAACATTTCTGTGCCCAACATAGAACTGGAGCGGCTCTCTGGTGTGGCTGTCATAAAGTTGATATTTCAAGAGATAAATTGCGCTCATGTTTCCTCAGGGTTCCTAGCAAAGGGAAATCAAACGACCATAGAGAGTCAGCTATTGCATAATATCATGTCTTAGTGAGATTTAACACATTTCTCAGGGTCTAAATAAATCACAGCTGTCAACTGCATCTCGCTATTTCTGTAATAAATGTACCCCAAAGTCAAAATATTCGAGCCCTGCTCCCATCTCATTTAATAGCAGGCATGTCAAAACACATCAAATGTCAAGGGAAAGGGATTGAGCTCATTTCAATCATTTCCTTTTCTATGACATATTTTCCCCAGTGGACTCTTTTAACAGTGATTTGCCCAACACATACATGATGTTAGATGATCCCATCGTGATTTGACTTGCACTTAAATGAACATGGTTATTTACCTGTTTGTTTATGCATTCAAATGTAGCCACTTTGAAAGGACTAAGTTGTTCATTTTTTTTTAGCATACAATTTGGTGTACATTAATTTCTGACCCATGAATTAATTAACAGTTGAAAATACCTTGAAATGTGACATTAGTCTATACCTTGAGCTGCACATTTACAGCAGAGACTAATTAGCTGCTCTCTTCTGCATCTTGGTGCTCATATAATCTGTGAATAGTATGAAACATCAGAAAATAAAGTCTGAGCTGTAGAAATTTTGCTAAAATGTATCTTGATTGTCATTGCCGGCATGCCAGTTTGTTTCAGCAGCACAGGCCTGAATCTATAATAACCACCTTTACAGAGAGCATTTATACCAGGTTCAAGCTCGAGTTCAAGGTCAGCAGTGTGGCTTTATTTTTTGTGCAAAGATGTCAAGCCAGAAAAAAAGGAGGGTTACAGCAATCTGCATCAGACCCACTTCACAGTCCAGAGGAAAACTACATGGAACAGAATTAGTTCCATGTAGGAGCTTGCTGAAGTCAAATCAGCTGAACATAATGGCAAACAGCCATTTGCCGTCTCCCCTACAAGCGAGGGAGAACTGCAGATATCAGAGCAATGTTTGTTGACACACAAAATACATTGATTTCTGCATTCCCTCAGCAATGCAAAGATGACCACCCAGAGCAAAGGCTGGATAAAGATCACCTGTGGAATCTGGTCATAATTAATTCCATCCTGGCTCTGCAATGTCCTTGTAACCTGGATCACCTGTGTGCAGGGGACTTATGCAGTTGGGAGCAAATATGGGGGCACACTGGCAGGTGGAGAAGCTTGGCCAAACATGTGCCGCAATTAGAACTATCTGCGGTATGTGGTTAGCTCAAATGCCAGTTGCACTGCGAGCCTTTGCTGCCATTTTCGATAAACGTGATTGAGTCTGTACTTCGGCCTGCTCGGCTCGGAGAAATAGACTGCTCTTTGGCAGTTGTTTACCGTGACAGCTGAACTGTTATTATGGTGAAGAGCGACACAAGCCGGTATCAAGGTTGCTTTTTGTCTCAACCGTGTAGTTTGTGACAGCTGGCAAGCATGCACGATTGTGTCTGTTGTGGCATTTCATAGCCACTCAGAACTTTTCTGAGTGAAGATTTACTCCATCCATGCGATCTTACAAACAATGTACACCGGTGAGTGTGCAGGGGTGAGAATTTGGATACTTGTTGCCAAAATCCTTATATTTAAGGGAATGTAAAGAAGAGGGTAGCTAAGGGTTTAAGGGCTGATGCTGTGTAAATGTTTCCACTCCAGGAGTCAATGTTTAATTGTGACTGGAGGCATCAGTGAGGGGGAGAGGCATGAGAAAGGAAGGAGAAGTATCCAATGCAGCAATGTGCCTTCTTTCAGGTGTATTTGTCCAATGTACCAACTTTATCTTTCTTTTCTAGCATCACAGAGGACTGTCACATTAGATAGTTAATTGCTAAGATATTAATTGTCACTATTTCCTTGCGTCAGTGAAAATATAAGCAGCCAATCAGCCATTTCATTGGGTGCTTTGGTGTTTGCAGAGGATGTAAACAAATCCGACAGTGATTTGCAATGATAGAGATGACAGAACCCACTGTGTGCATCTGTGCCAAGGTGTAAATGCAGATCCAGGTGCAGCAGCTTTTGTGGAGAGACAACTATCGAGAGTCTCAAGCTTGATAGTAAATGCACGGCAAGACAGATGCATGATCTCGGCTCGAGGATGCCTCACCAGTGCAATGCAGCTTGCCACTTTAAAACTGCCAGTCAGCTGATAAACAAGCAAGCAAGTCCAGTAGGTTTAAAGTCTCTGCGTATCTTGATCTATACTCATAATAATTTTGAGATTTTAATACTGAATTTTATGCAGCCCATTATATAGGAGTACAGAAAGACATGGAGTGGACCTTTTTCACTGACAGTTAGCTGTGACAACCTAATTACAGGTGGATTCAAATGTGGCTTATGTGCTCTTTGACCGGAAGTTTGCTCATGTCTGTGGTTCTCATTCATAATCAATTCATAATAGATTTCGGAACTTTTTTTTTAAAAAACATAGTCATTTTCTCAGATTTTTTGTTTACATAGTAATGGTGACATTATTTCATATTATGTTCTGAGAATATTGAAAGTAATGTAAAATTGACATTTTCAGGAGTTTTTGTTGCCTTATGCATCTAGCATTATTAATCCCTTAAAATACTTAACAGAGACTTCTGACTGTTGCAGTTCAAAATCTTGAGCTCTCCCAATTCCAGCTATATATAGCCTAATACTTGATATTCACTCTCAGCAGATTGAATACCAGTTAATATATAAGGCTAACACCAGGCATTGCATGTTTGCATGTTTTACCTTAAACTTAAACATATTTTATCACTAAAGGTAAAAATAAGTCATTAGTTGGCCTTAGTGACTGCATAAAATGTGTTTCAAATGTTAAAAGTGGTTGGCTTGACGATTTTGAATTGACCACACGTCATTCATAACTATACACTGCAGCATGACTTTACTGCTAGCTTCAGGGTTGGAAAAAAACGTACCACCCTGCTGCACCTTGACGCGAACCTTCACCACATTCCAACAGCACTTGTTCCAGCCTCAAAAACCAAACAAACCAACATATAAATGATGGTATCAACATTTTAATGTGGCCTGGGTTGACAAATACCAAACCCATCCTTTAAAAAACCAAAGGAAAGGAAGGGAAAGGAAGGAAAAGGACACCAAAGAAAAAAGCAATTTCACTGAATGTGAAATTGAAACAGTGGCTGGAGATGTCGGGGAGAGGAGGACAATTTTGTCTGGAGATCTTTACACTGGTGTCACCAACAAAATAAAATATTTAGACTGGCAAAGAGTGACTGAAGCCATAAATTCAGTTAATTCTGAGCTCTGGACCTGGAAGAAGTTAAAAAATGACATGGTGTACGACAAGCATGAGGCGAAGGAGTGCACCAATGCGCCCAAGTGTGTCAGCTACAGGTGGAGGGTGGAGGAGAAGGGGTCCCACTTCTCTTGCAGTCTCTAAACACCCGTTCTCTTTTTATACTGTGTTCCATTCAAAGTTGGAAGTCAGAATTTCCCAGAAGAAATTTCCAACTTCCAACCTCATTGCAGATGCACCACGCCAAACATGGCTGACCGGGAAAAACTCTTGATCCCAGAGATCTTGATCTGTCCATAACACTTGTACATAACACAGACATATTTTGCCAATAATTTACATGTAGAAACAGGTTTTACACTATGATATTATGCCTTTTACAATGTGCACCTCCGTGGGTTCTGCCATTGCACGCTCGTCTCACAGAAACACATGACATGAACATGGCTTTCTTCACAAAGCATTAAGGGCTCTAGTTTCGCTGACCGGTGCAGCTGCGCGTTTGGCGCAGTTGCGCCAGGTGTGCTGGGTGTGGCCGAGTGGATTTTGCAAGTTTGGCACGCCGTGCGCCTTGGCGCAAGTGGTCCTCCTACCGCCGCAAGGGAGGAGAGAAGGCGTGGAGTGGGTTTGACACAGCTGATTCACTGTAAATCAATCAAATGAGCCAATGTTCCCGCCCTTAAATGCGGTGCGGATGTGGCCAGGCGGATTTTGCAAGTTTGGCACGCCGTGCGCATGGCGCAAGTACTCCGCCATTCCTCCTACCGGCACAAGGGAGGAGAGAAGGTGTGGAGGGGGTTTGACACAGCCGATTCACTTTAACCAATCAAATGAGTCCAGGAGACCGGCGCGGAGCGGAGACCGGCGAGCAGTGCGCACACGTCACCAAAACCTCACAGGCAGGCTTCCGGAATGTCAGGCACATGAACAATGCAATAAATACCCACAAAACCCACTATTCAATGCTACGATCACAATCAGCACATACATATATCTCCATATCAACTGTCCCGTCACAACTGATGTCAGATCAAAGGAGATTGGCACCGTTTGTGCTGATTGTGAGGTTTCGGTGATGTGCGCCAGTCAGCCAAACTTCCACTGCGCCGACTCCGCTCCGCCTTGCGCTGAAAGTAGATGTGGTTTCAGATGGCGAGCTTTTGGCGCACCTCGGCAAAGCCTTTTGGCACGAAACTGTCACTG